>OMLF01025442.1:87746-110245 GCA_900302615.1 Holocentrus rufus
CCACTTGTTTGTTAAAAGGACAAAGGTTCTCAGTTTTGTCCATATATGCATTGTTTATTTGGTGTGGGATTTATCCACGCTAACTAGTATCTTTGCTAGGAAGTCCAGCAACCGGAAATACAAGGACAACAGGGAAAATGGGCAGACCACATAACCATGGCCACTACACATCCTTAGATCTGATTGGTTGGAGTAGGTCCATTAAAACTGTATACTGGGTTACCTGATACAACATAGTTCCTCTCAACAGTTTAAACCCCTTAATAGATCAATGCTCAGTAAGTCATTCAGCACATATAAAACTTATTGTTGCAAACCATATCACCAATAAACAACTAAACTAACTAGTTGCATTACTTACTAACTACATTAGCGGCCACATGCTGCTCCAATTTAAAAATGCAGACTGCTTGTGATTACTTTGAAGCAATTAACATTGGTGTAGGGTTAAAACCAATATACTAGCCATGCCAGTTTTGTGTATATATATACGCTGTATTTAATCCATTTTAGGACATGTACTGATGTTTACAAAGCCATGGCTCAAGTTGAAGCATGTTAGCCAAATCAGATGGTAGGGTCTCTGTTGCTAGGCTGTACCAGTTTAAATGTTTGATCCATACGAAAATAGTGAATTCAGGACATTTTTATCTTCAGTCCCTATAACTCTCCTTGATTTATTAAACTGTTGGTGAGTGATCATGGTATAAGTGCAATAATATGAAATCAAGGTGTTCTGTTATAGGGAATTAATGGAAGAGGAGGACATTTAGAACATCATGATGCAAATAATTCTCTCCTTTTCTTGGGATTTTAGATTAGATAAAAGGGCAGTTAAATCCCATGCTATCAAGTTTTGAATTTTTGCCAGATGCACTGGTGTCTTTCCACTCTGCAAACAGTGTATTTTTTAATTTCAGAGTCAAATTTTGTTTGGTTTATATATCTTGTTGAGCCTCACTTTGCATTCTTGTTGTGGACGGCAGTGCGATCAGGTTTGCATGAGGGTTCACAGCATTACTTTATAGAGCTTTGCATTTAATAGACTCCTTTTCTGCATGGTTGAGATGGTGGCAACACTTTATATAACATGCGTTTTCTGAATTTCTGTTCTCAGGGGGAAGTGTCACAATTCTGCTTTGCATATGCTGTTGGGAGTATTTGTATCAGTATATAAATATACTGAATTGCCAGTGAAATATTTCAGTTGGATTTTTGCCCCATTTGATGAAATCTATATTTCTCTGAACCACAGTGTATGTTACAGTGTTCACTTATTAGCTTTTACAATACGGATTTCAATCTCCATTCATCGGAAAAACTAATCCCCGTGTCAACATGCCCCTCTCATGTTCCCAGAAATGATAATATTTAAGTGCTGCGGCAAAATGACGGCACCATCGAGAAATATGGATTAGGTCACATTTACATTTGCACTGATTTAAATGCGGCCTGACATCATTAAAACCGATGTGTTATTGAAAATGAAGTTATTTTAGAGACAGGGACACAATAACATTATTTCAGACCCTCAATTATGTTTCATGCGGCTCTAGCCTTCGTCACTAGCACCCAAAACACTGCCCCTAATGTATCTCTAAACTAATTATGTTCCTAGGACTAATGAATATAATGTTTTTTTGGTTGTATTTTCCCCCCTCATTTGATAAAACTAGCTATAATGCTTCAGAATTTGATCAAATTGATCTTGCACTATGAAATACATGAAAATAGAATTATGTTGCTCTCAAAGGATGAAAATAATACAGTTACAGTCATTCAAGCTTGTAGTTTACATATTTTGTAAAAGCAGCTTGATGCACTGTTTGAAAAAGAGAGCATCTGGTTTCCTTGGGTCAGAGCACAATATATCAGAAGGATTCATGACAGAAATGACAAAGACGCATGTCAATAATTGTCACTTAAATTTGCAAGCAAGTAAAACTTTCCACAAGAATGAAACCTAAATATCAAAGCGGGGGTTTGACTTGTTCTCATCATTTTGCAGTGTCACGAATGTGCTAACACGTTTAGCCAGTTAGCTTGATGCCAGTCACTACTATTGTAAACATTCAAACTGTCTGCTGTATCCTCTTCTCAGCCAAAATGCCCGGAGTGTGTTTTAAATGCTCAGAGGGTGACGCTGTGAATAAATAAATAGGAATTTGGATAGCTCCCTGGATTTACCAGCAGTCACACTTGGTACCAGAGTACGCTCTTGCAGTCAGAGTGCTAATTTGTAAACACGCTTTGTTATTGTTTATGGTGAATGCTGATTTGCACTTGAATACCAAATCTTAAAAATACTACAACATTGTGCCACTTTCTGCACACTTATGTAACATGTTTTGATCACTTTTACTTCTCATGCACAGAAGACAGTTCTATAAGACAGAGCTGATAAATCTCATGCCACGGGACATGAACAAAGCCGACTCCTAGACTCCAGTGTTTAAAATATGTTTGAAACTTAGGAATTGTCCTTTCTATTTAAAGCTCCAACAGGCTCAGCCACTGATGTGCAAATAGAGAACTCCCGCTCCCCATAAGTCTTGCTACAGGATATCTAGAACATCTAGTAGCAGTCATTTTTGAAAAATCATTGCCTGTCTCAAAAAGTTAATTCAATCATATTTTAACTCTCTATAATAATGAGGTACACTCTCATTGGTGCAGTCAAGGGGACTATTTGTTTTTAATTATAGAATGACTTTGTGCAGCAACAAGGACCTTTAAATTTTGTGTTGGGATAATTCATCTATTTGTGGCTGAATACACTTAATAATTGTAATATGAAGATGACGATGGTGAAAGAGAGTAAACCGTACACCGAGGTTACGTGCAAGGGTGCATTCACCACCAAATCGGTCAATGTGGCACCTTCCTGCAAGGTTGTGCGGAGGTTTGGACGCGTTTATTTGTGTTTCAGAACATAAACGCTGTGAAACAATCAGAAAATAACGTTTTATTTATCTGATTCTGTTCTTGCTACCATTGCTCGCTCTCTTCATTCACTCTATAGCTCTCTGAACCGCCACCTCTCACTTGACCACTGCTGCTCTCTTACTCTCTCTTGTTCTCAACTCGCTTGCGCTTTCACTCTTTGTTGCGTCTTTTTTTTTTTTTAATGAGTGCGCTGACGCCAAGTCTAATTTTACTTCTAATATTATCAAACAGAGAAAGGTCCACATCTTTGTTCTCCCTCATGCTACAATGGTACATGTAATGTAAGCATCAGCTCTTCCGGTCTGCGTGCCGTAAATCAGGTCAGATTTCCCATGAAATCTGACCCGGTGGCAGGCATTTAGAATAACTATATAGAAATAGCCAATTTTCTCGCTGATGGTCTTGTTTGCTTATGTAGGTCATAGAGAGGCATCAGTATTAAATTGAGACTGTTTCATAACCAGTTAAAAACTCCTTGTAGCTGCTTTAATTAATAGTTGGAATTTACAAACAGTCCAGTTTGGCACACATTAGATCTCAGACTGCCAATTCATGAACACACTCTGAATCTCAAATGATAAATATTATTCCACACTTTTCTGTAAATACTGTTGGAGTAACATTTTCTCTTATATTCATCATTCACTGTTGAATACATTTACGGGCATCTTGGAAAAACTACAGCCACTCCAAGAAGGGGACACATAGGGATGAAGAAGCGTCAGTGATTTGTGACACCCAGGTACTGATATTAAATCCTGCTGAGTACTTTCTCATGGCTTATGCATTTTACCTTGCAAAGTAATTGTGCAATCTGGTAACTTTTTTTTCACGGTTATTGTTTTAATGGAGACAGATGTATCATAATTGCAGTTTTGGGGCTGTCCTTCTGGTGCTGAATCAGTGCAGATAGAGGCTGAGTGGTGGGAACACGAAGTGGGAGGGAGAGAATTGATGAGAGATACTGTGTATTGGGGGTAGAGAGAGGTGCTCTGGCTGATGGAAGAAGGTGAATTTGCTAATTAGATGAGTGCCTCTTTGCATTGAGGTTGTAAATTGTAATCTGCTATGTGGAATAGGCATATTCCCTTGAAGTCATCCTTTCTCCCAACCAGAGGGTCAAATAAACATAAAAGCATATGCACAGAAACCATTTCTGCAAAGGTGCAGGAATGAATATCAATGAGATGGATATGAGGCAAGTTTTGTTTCAATAACAAATAAGTGTAGAAAACAAGATTTGCAAATGCCCACTGTGTCCTATAAACAATCCAGGGTAACCACAAATACATTTCCCTTGACATAAACAAATACCTATCGACTTGTGTTATGTCAGCCATCATTTGAATAAATGCAGAACAATTTGTAACTTCAAGAAAAAATCCACCCTTGGATACTCTTACACTGCTAAATATCACCAGTCTTTGATGTTCAGTGAGTTCAGGAGTTATTTTTGTGATACAATTACCCTCATCCTGCCTCTTCTATCTCTTAAAGACTTCCTCTATTTTCCAGTATGACTTTCCCCAACCCTCCAGAGAAGGGGTGTGAACTTATTGCTTTCAATCAAAACTGGGCATTCAGCTAACTAGCAAACTAGTTTATGAGCAGTGGGTCTGTGATTTCAGCCATGCCAGTCACTCAAAATGTCACATGGGTTGTGGCTGCGTTGCATTACAGTTTCTGACTACTTCAGTTTCTGCCCTCCTCTACAATTCTAAGATTTCTATGATTGTCCAACATGAGAGCTGAATGGTGCGTCTGTAAAGAAGCCCTAGCCTTTTTGATTCTGAGGGACTGACAACAAAAGCCGGCATTTGCTGTTCATGTTGAACATGTCCTTGACATGATGAGAGGGTTGTCAACATATGGCCAGTAGCAATATATAACACGGAGCAATGCAATTTGCCAAGAAACATAAGCATGCAATTTATGCTGCACCCCTCACAGACAGCAGTCACAGTCTACTTACTATGTACTTAAAATAAGAGCATGTAAAACATAGATAGATAAATAAATAAATAAATAAAATTACAAACAGAAAACTGTGTTTGCTGTGACTTTCTCTCCTTACAAGAGAGATACTGGACCTGCATATGGTAATATGTGTACATGTGTCTCATCAAAAGAAAAAGGGTTCACACATTTCTTTTCACAGTGGGAGCTTCTGTCACGCTCGCCTTATAAATCTGCGGTTCCAGCAGAGGCGGTTTGAGGATCTGACCTTTAGGGTGGTTCTGCCCCCCATGAGAATATGTCATGCACATGCAAAGGACAGGCCAAGCTTTTTATCAATTAACTACTGTTATATCCTCAAAACAAAACCACCACAATGACGGATGCTCTGAAACAAAATCACTGACTGAACGAGTCAAATGTGTATATGAACATGCTAAAAGCTCAAGAATACGTACTAACCTGTCCCACCATGAGCAAACTGTGAATTACAAACATACACACACACACACACATACACCACAATATAGTTGCACATACATTTCTGCTCAGTGTCCCTGTATTGTTCACACAAGTACATAAGTGCTTATTATCTTATTAATTACTTTCATAGTCATCTGAACTGTCGTTTAATTCATTTGAATCTGTATTTATGTATCTCATACTAGGGCTGGGAAATATGAACAACATAAAAATCACAATATGTTTGACCAAATACCTCAAAATCAATATTGTGACAATACTGAGCAGATGACTGTTGTTGCTTTCCTAAGATATCTGCACAGATTTTTGATAATCATTAGTCATGTGGATATGATGACAAAGCAGACAGAAGCAAAATGCTGTCTAGGAGGTGGATGATAAAGGGAAAATCACTTTGAGCTGCACTACAATCAGTGTCATCAATACAGGTGCTCTCTGTGACACACTTATCAGACCAATACATGGGGAACAGCATTATAGCAATCTTACCTTGACTAACTGTTCACTTTCTCACCTGGTTCCCGTTCTCGATCTCTCTCCTGTCTCGTCCTCTCTACATGCTCGCTCTCTCTTTCTACTCACAAACACAAACAGACAAACATTTGTATATAACTGGGAAACAAGGCTTGTGGAAATATACAGCTAGCTTGCTCGGTGAAAAGGGAAATCATTTTAGGTTGCAGTCAATGTGGGCAATGTTGATGCACAATCTGACTATCTTCACTGTACTAGAGGGAGACAGTGCACATGTCTAAACAGAGCTGCTTTCAGATACATGATTAAGGTAATTGCAAATAGGAAAAATATATGCATACTGAAAATTAAGCTGGATTTGAAGCTTAATTTTCAGTAAGCACATACTTTGTGCGGCCCTGCTGACTGTCTCTAGTACTACCAAGCTCAGCTGCCTGTTTACTCTCTCTTGGCTGCTGCTGGACAACATTTCCCATCCTACATGGGAGCAGAAAGAACTTTCATATATCCGTCGATAGAGAAACAGACCTTTTTCTGAGCTACTTCTTCATAATACACTTAAATAGCTGTTTTTTAGGAGAAGGACTTTAATCTAATGCAAAATGTAGCCATAAGCAACTAAACTAGCCTACAGCCACACATCTGTCTCGTCAAAACTATGCAAAGTTAGCTCACATAAAGTTAAATGCGGATGATGGTGCCCATAAGCAGTCTGTCTCTCACATCCAAAACTGCAGGCAAAGCTAGCAGAATGAATGGGAAAGACGACCTGACGCTCAGGACAGCATGATTGGGTATTAAGGATGCTAGAAGAGTTCGCTGCTTGGTTCTCCCTGTCGCGGTTTTCAGTCAATCTATCACCCTCCATGTAACTTTTGGAGGATGGCTCAAACTCGAGGGGTTTAAAAGTATTTTAGAAAAGAATGACTGAACAGTTTCAGGAGGGCTGAGGTTAAAGACAAGGAGGCTGAAGCCCTCCACCTATGAGCTCCAACATCCAATCTGGAGCTGCAGATGTAAACAATGCTGAAACTTCTGTAAAACTGTTCTTAACAATGCACCATCTAAAGGTGCAGAAAAATTGTATTTTGAACAAGTTTTTGTTTGTTTTTTTCCCCTGCGCAACTGCAAAATGTAAAATTGGATAAGTTGGATATGGTTTTCACTGTGACTTAATTGTGCAATGCTGTATTTCCAAGCATTCACAATTTATTTTTTTAACCTGTGCTTGATTTCATGTTCTGTGTAACTCAGTGTAATTCAGTCGAAGTGTCAGGGTTAGAGGTTCTATTTAGACTCTAACCTCCCAAAACATCTACACCAACAAGAACCAATAAGGCACTTTGGATAAAAGTGCCTACCAGATTTCATCTGTTACTAATTTACTGTAGGCACACACCACTTCTTCATGCTAGACAAGGGAGAAAGAGGAAGTAACTGCAATGTTGTAAGTTTCCTGTTTTCAGGACTGGAAAACAAGCATCTGCGGCCCTCTTTTTTTTTCCACCATCAACAGATTTTATATCTTATCTTAATGGCATGGTGCTTCTGCAGGTCTCCGTCTTTGTCATGGCATGCTGCCATTTAGCAGCATATGTGACCACTAAACCTGCTCTATATCCGATATGCATGCTGCCGCAGAAATTTTTGTTGGCTGTTGTCAAAGTAAGAGCGAGATTCAACAAATGCTCCAATTAAAGTAACAAAAGTAGCACCTGTAGGATAATTTCTGTCAGTCTTGTTAAAACACAGTTAGTTTTAAAAAGGTTTAAATTGCCGTGCTGGAAAGTTAGGCTATTTATGATCGTTAGATTCATGGTGAGAACTGATGGGTTCACTATTGGGGTGTGGCCAGCTGTCAGGCTTGACACCTGGGTGAAGTAAGATGGAGATGGACAGGAGACATCACTTTCTGCAGACTAATGTGGTGGGCTGGTTGTGTTAATTTGTAAGACGAGGTATCCCCCAGCTGCCAGTGAGATGGAACTGCATTTAATGAGGGAGATACTTCCAGGGAGGAAAAAATGCTTAGCAAGTTGGCCAAGCACCTCATTCCTTACAAAGTATTTGACTTTGTTTAGAGTTGTGCGTTTGTGTTTCAATGAATGCTGCTTGGCAGTTCATGAAAAATACCTTGCATGTGGGAAGTTGACACTGTACCATGTAAAAACTAGCTGAGACTTGGATGTGTTCATATCTAAGACAACATGGAAAGAATGGGAAATTTGGGAACAAGACTGCAAGCAAGGGAAGAGGTCCACATCCCTATATGAAAGTGTTGGGATGTGTTTTTAGTTGCCATCCCAAATGTTGGGGGTGGAGTTCAGACAGACCGTGTGTGTGGTATAAGCATGATGACTGGAACTGAGGGACATGTTTTCATCAAATTATAGTCGCAGTCAAGAAAAAACTGTTGATCAGGTGGTGGGTAGCAGTGGCCCTAGACAATCAAATGGGACATCCTGAGCAAGGCTCCATGTGTGCTTCCCAAGTTGTTACATTTAAATTATCAAAGATCAATGGGATTTAATTTGTCAGGAATAAAAAAGCAAGGGAATGTCCACCAGCAATCGACTTAATCCATCCATCAGTTCATTGCTGATCTCTGGTGTATTTGTCCAATCACCAAAACCCTCTGCACCCAAACTCTTCTAATCTTACAGTGTAATACAAGATGTAGTTAACATAGTGACCAAACAGTCAGATCTGTAAGTCAGGGCTAACATTCTTTGTCCCTGAGTTGAAAGTAAATTGCATAAAATCCTTTCAGTACCCTTCCCGGCAGTGTGCTGACTTTGAGCATGAGAAAGTGATTTCTAAACAGAAAAACATCTTCTCAAATTCAAACGGTAGAAGTATCTAGGAAGTGCAGGAAGAACATCTGCTTTGACCTTGTGTGGCATCAAAAAGCCCATAAATATTAAAAAAGTCTGTGTTGGATCCTTTGCCCTCAACAGTACCAGCAAAGGTCACAGCCCAATCGAGTCTAAATCTGTTTTGTACCAAAAATGACACCTTGTGTATAGTGTGCAAGGCCTCTCGGGCAGTGTTATCATCATCATTCTCTCCCTAATGCCTCCCTGTATCACAACAACCCCAGTCACTCAACTGTATTAAACACTAGTGCAAAAAGGGGTGGTGTGTGTGTGTGTATATAAACAATTGTTTATTATTTGTATGTTATTGAATGCATCATATTCATAATGTCAAGGGTGACACATCTGCAGAGAGAGAAGAAAGAGAGAGAGCACAAGTCCCTATAAGAGAGTCCATGGATGTGGAAATTATAATTGCAAGGCTGGTACATAAATCACAAGCATCTCCCTAAATCCTTTATGTCACGACGTACATTGTCAAGACATGTATACATAAATCATACGCAAAGCCTCTGCTTTTATATTACATTAAAGGGCATTTTTCTGTCAAAATATGTGTGCACTGTAATCAAACAATAGCATGAGACACTTGGAGAAACACAGAAAGAGAAGAGAGAAAACAAATATTGCAAAATACAGAAGCATCTGAGTCCATTGTCAAAACCAATGAGAGCTAATCGGAATTGATCCTTATGTAGCAGCAACGCTCAGGAAATCCATCCATTGATAAACACTTCTCTGGGAAAGTCACGCTGCGTCTCCACCAGTGGTTTTTCGTTTCCATTTGTGAAAATGAGCCAGCAATTTATTTCTAATCCAAAGAAGGGAGGAATGGGCTAAACACAATAGTGTTGGCATTGCTCTCTCAATATGATTTATGGGACAAAATCTTCCTATATTTCTTTGGCGATAATAAGAAAATACAGCAATAAATCTGAAAATGTCAGGCAATTTTGTTATCACCTTGTTGGAATATCAGAATACATTATCTGCTAAGGTAGAGGAGAGGAGAGGAGAGGAGAGGAGAGGAGAGGAGAAGAGGATGGTGTTAGACATAAGGTTGTTGGTATTCAGTGGGGAACTGCACGATTGTAGCCAGTGTAAAAGTCTCACTTTTCACTCCATGCTTGTTGCACTACTGCTGTGCTGTAGCTGCACAATGGACAAGTCTTAACACAGAGAAACAGACAGATCAATAGATAGATAGATAGATAGATAGACAGATAGATATCTAACTGTCAGATGGTCTAAGGGGTGGTATTACAACAAGTCCTTTAAGAGGCATATGGTTTGTGTTACAATTACAGATTTTGTTTTTTCTACTGTATAACACTGCATAATTATGTTCATTGTGTAATGATTTCATTACAGCTGCTGCCACATAAATGCAGCATAGATGCAGAATTTCTGCTATGGGTACTACTATTTATAAATTTGTAGCCCAAACAGCAGCGATCAGTAATCACATGGGGTAAACAAAACCCACATGCACAATTTTGTTCCTGGACATGATTGTCATTGTCGCGAAGGTCACTGAAGCCCCCATCCTGCCATCCTACACCCCACCCCTCTCTCATTCACGTGCGCACGCACACACACACACACACACACACAAGGAAAGCAGAGCACACAAGGAGAGAGGCTGGTATGGAGATCACTAGCTCATTTGTCTCTTTATCAGGCTGTGTCTCTCCCTCTCTCCAGAGGAGGTGTCTGTTTGAAGAATGTGCCACGGTTGGGAGGATGAATTTGCATGATGAACTTGGCATTTATTTATTTATTTTCCTTCCGGCAGCACCCCACCATCATCACCATTCCTAAAACTGATTTCCATTATATGCAGGGCAGCTAAAGATCCTTCGGCAGTTAAAGGCGATGCCTTACATAATGATTGTTCCCCTTAAGCTGTCACACTTGGAAAACCAAAGATTGGTTACATTTTTATGGAACATTCAAACATAAATCCCCGGCACTGTGTTATAAAGTATAATAGCTTTGACAGTGTGCATAGTGCACATTGAGTGGGTTATCTATTGGCAATATCCATAAAGCAAGAAAGAACATAAGAACAATACAATATGATTTTGGTGCATCAGCTTTCAACAAGTGAGATATAATCTGAATTACACTGATTACAGTGATAACAGTTTGTCTCACCTTGTCATAAGATACATGTGTGGCTGCTAATCTTTGTGCGGCTTCATCTCTCACTTGTTGCCTTGAAAATAGATCCTGCAGATGAATGTAGGAGGAGAAACAATGCCTGCAGAGGATCCATTTTCAAAAACGTTATAGCTTGGACTATTTCAACAATTCCCTTCACACCTGTAACTAGACAGCTTCAAATACAAGATAATCTACAAAACTGGAATTACTGTCCCTCTTACCACAAAAGCCGTAAACACAGTCAGAAAGATAACTATAACTATATCTCGAATCACTCTCGGGCTGATTTTTCTAACAGTAAATATTACAAGCTGAAAGCAGCTGAAATTGTGTTCAACTGACAGCACGTCCGTGTGTAGCCTGCAGAGGGATGAAATTGAAAAGGCAATCAGAGAAGCAGTAAGATTTTTATATCATGATGCCCATTTCATGAGAGCACGGATCTGTGCGTCATGACACAGTCATGCTGAGCAAACCTTGACAACATTTTTCATTGTTCGCAATTTATAGATAAAGCTCTAGAGGCGTTAAGGCAGCATTAATGAATAAATGTCATATATTCCAGTGCAAGTTGCCATTTTAGTTTTTGAAACGATTTTTAAGATAACTACCGATTACGACCGTGAAAGAGTGGAAGTAAAAAAAAAGCATTAGCCCAACAATGTACGTTTTGTGATTGTATCTTTTGTTGTTTCTCTGACATACCCTCACTTTTGTGTGGTGTGTATGCATGATGCACACTGCTGAAGATTGACATGGTTTGAACCACTGGGGCACACTGGGTTGAGGATTATAAGCTAAAGTCATTTGGTTTCCTTGACAACAATGTGCAAGTTGAGCAAATGTGGTAACAGTGCTGGAACCAAACTCTTTCTGCTGGAACAAGTCAAACTTTTTTTTTTTTTTTTGGGAAACACTTAAGTATGTGAATTTGGAAGTATGTGAATTGAAGTCGTGTTCCAGAGCACTAGTTAATTCAGCCCATTGAGTTATTTACTTTTGCAAAAATTTTAATCCTCACACTAGGGGTTGAGATTGCATGGGCACCACACCAGGAAATGCACTGAATGTCACATCATCATGCTCAAGCAGAAAGTTTTAACATAAAATTTTTTCCATTTATCCTTGCGTCACGTTAGTTTACTGTTTAAGGGGGCTCTTTCTAAGGTATTTACATGTAGATTGTTGAAGGTTAGAACTTCTCAACAGCTCAAAACACACATCCATTTAGCACCAATGTTTATAAAAAAAACACACCAGAAAATTATGTTATCAACCATTTCACAAACACAACCTGCGTGCGTGTGCGTGTGTGTGTGTGTGTGTGTGTGTGCGTGCATGTGTGTGTGCTTGGCCTGGCAATGTTAACGTCTCATGGGACCTAATTTATAAAGCTTGTGTATGGCAAAAAGTCTAGGTGACAGTTTCCATGCATAAGTTAAGATTTGTAGAATTTATAGAACTTGACATGTGAAGGTACCTACATCTGCAGCAACGAGCAGCTGTGTGTATTCAATATGCATGAATTTAGACTGTATATATATGTGTTAAGTCAGTGTTAATGAGTGGATCATGTAAAGGGGAGGGGCAAAAACAGTTCCTAATTACCGTGAAGCTTATCAAGACTATTTATACTACAGAGTTATGTGTAGCTGTTGTGAGGGACAGAGTTTCAGATTCATTGTCTAATTTGATTTGATATGTTTTTATATACCAGCTACTCTTTTGGAAGTGCTTTGAAATATTATCTTCAGTTCCTATACCATATGTTGTTTTTTTTGTTTGTTTTGTTTTGTTTTTTTTCTTTTTACTGAATACCTAATTTCAATTATTTTAATTTTTCGTTTTTAAGATTCACAGAAATAAATGTACCACGAAATTAATTGACTCCTATATTGCTACATACACATTTACTTCCAGACTCAGAGAGCTGTCACATATTTATTTAACGGGAAGGCCTACAGTTTAACCAATCTCTTTTACCTCAATCCTTTTGTAAATAAAGGTGGAATATGTAGCAGCTAGGCCACTTTACCATGATGCTTTAACATCTGTGCAATGTAATGTAATAATACCTAGAGAAAGCACTAGTGTAAAAATACCCAGTGAAACCATTGGACAAGACAACAGCAGACTTGAGCTAAAGGTCACCTGTGTTGACCTGCTGTTAATCAACTCATTATCCACAAAGACCAAGAAAAGCTTATTTTACCTTCCTGAACCACACACAGTATTACAGGTAGTATTTGTTACGGTGTACTTCTTGGATTGTACTTTCTGGATAATTACACATTCCAGCACAAAAAAACAGTATCACATTCGGCCATTTTTAGTAGACTGCTGCAGGAGAAAAATTTAAATATAAGTTTACTGAAAAAGTCTAGTTATTATCAGGTCCAGTGTAGTGGAGGTTTAAGGTGATGGGTGCTTCGCAGATACCCATGCTCAGTGTAGACCATATGTTTTTAATACCCAAATATCTTTTTGTAATTGCATGAAAAACTTTTGACAATTTGAACGTGTAATGGAATATTCACAGTATTATGATTCATACTATCACATCATGCTTATGCTGTTTTTTTTCCCCAAGATTTTGCTGCAGTATAATTGTGGTACACTCTGAGTATTGCATTCCAAATATGGTGCAGTTTGTGTGTGTGTGTGTGTGTGTGTGTGTGTGTGTGTGTTGGTTGGGTGGAATGGGCCAGTTACACTTTACCTATCATTAGCAACTACTATCAAGCTGCAAACCTCTTGACCCTCAACTGAGAAGAGCTGCCAAGTGGCCAATGGTTAAAGAGTGAGCTCAGAGGTTTGAATGTATGTTATTATATCGATGTGAAGCAGCATGTTGCTAGAAAACACAATATGTATTCTCAGCAAATCTCACCTGGATAAATACTTTCGTTTCCAAAATTCAAAAAGTTAACACCCAAAAAGTTTAAAAACCAAAGGTGTGGTGTAGGAAAGCTGAAATTGGTCTCCTATTTATTCTGAAGAAATTTGTATATTATTTTATGTTACTAAAATAGCCAGAATGTCTGCACTATTCACCAAGCATATGTACAACAGATTTTAAGATTTTACGGACTGAAAAACAGAGACACTGAAACACACTGTCCTCATGTACAGTCACGTACAGTATTTGAGAGAAAAAAAGACAGCAACAACAAAAAAAGAAAATCTAATGTATATAATCTAAAGACTTCAATATTTATTGTTCAGGGGTCATATATGTATAAATCATGAGTTTAAGGTCCACCATATATAAACATGACTTTTTGCAGTTTTGCCTACATAGATCAAACCGCAAGCACAACAAATCATGAATACCACATGAGTCAAGGCACATGTAGACACATAATGAAGTATTTTATCATCATCATCATCATCATCATCACATTAGCATACTTCTGATGGAGCTTTTTTCTGGTGTAAGGGTGACTGAATTAAGTAACTTTTGAAGTGTTATTGCATTTTCACAAAGCAATCGCTAGTTCAGGGTCTGACTGAGGAATCCGCCAATGCTTCTTAAAAACAGACTTGATCGCCTGTGAGTTGGGAGAGTATTTAACAGAAAATGTTCTATTATGTGTTCTCCTACTGCTTGGTTCACCAAAACATAAAACACTGCCTATTGTGCTTGTTAGTGGAGGTGCATAATTCATTTGCAGTGTTTGTGGGACTGACTAACCAATTGTGACTGGACACCTTGTGACTGCCCTGTTGGGCAAAGGTTAAATATGGTTTGAATCTTCCTGTGCCACTATTGTTACCTGCCGGTCTAAATAGGGCTGAGCAATATGGTCAAAAATGTTACCACAATAAAATTTATCATCTCAGTTGATATCAACTATTCTCTCGATATATAGCAAATAATTATTTCACATTATGTCTCACATTATATCTCATTATGTCTCATGTGTACGTCGCTTCGGATAAAAGCATCTTCTAAATGCCAACTGTAACTAACATTTAAAGGCTGCTTGTTACTTCTGAGTGAAATCTGAAGAAACCAGACTGCTAATCATTATTATTATGCTATGCTGTTTTTATGCTGTCTCCTTTAGCCTACCAAAATAATACAGTATGTAATTCCTGTATGCAGTGTGTGTCCTCACTAATAATCGAGCGTGCAACCAGACCTTTCTATATTGTTGCCACATGATTTGTGTGTTAATCATGTAATATAATTGTATAGTATGTTAAATATATACTGCAAAACTTATTGTCGTTTTACTGTGCAGCCCTAGGTCTGAGAACTGAAACAATGTCGTTGATAATAAAGTTTATTGTAAAAGTTTATTGTTAATATGAGGACAGTGTGTTTGTCTCTCTCTCTTTCAGCCATGAGGACGATTTCTCCCACGCATCTGTCTTCAAGACTGTGTGCTTAAGATTTTAAAAGTTTTGCTTAAGATTTTACTGATTACATTTAAAGCACAGCATTGTCTAGCCCCTAGCTGTACTGCTGACCTTATAACTCCCAATGAGCCGGAGCACAGCGTTGGATCCCCAGGCAAGGCCTTTTTGTCTGTTCCACAATCCAGACTCAAGAATAAAAGGTAACTGTACTTTTGCAATCAGAGCTCCTAGACTTTGGAACGACCTGCCTGAGGAGGTTGGACAAGCAAAAGATGTTTTATCATTTAAATCACTTCTAAAACACATTCACAGACAGGCTTTTATGTAAACTGCTCTTTTGTATTTGTATCTCCATTGTGCCATTTATGAAAGTGTATATTGTTTTATTACTTGTTTTTCTTATTTATGAATTTATTATTGTATTTGTAAGGGTCAACTTCTTTTGGCTAGACGTTCATGTAGTCAGGAACACTTTTATTGCTGTCTCTATATTTCAGTTTGATTTCTATTTGTATCTGCATCTCCCTTTTATTACTTGTTACTTCTTTTTATTTGCTATTGTTTGTTTATATGAGGACTTTCATTGACTGGGCACATTCGCTTTGTGCCTCAATATCATTTATTGTCTTCTCCTCTTTCTTTTCTCTGGTTTTAATTTTCCATACTTTTTTATGCAATTCTTTTTGTTGTTCAAATGAATACAGAATGTGGATGCATTTCTAAATCAGGCAAAATGCTGAAGGCCTTATGCTATAAAATTAGAGTTTCAGTAATGCTACTGGTATAGTGTGTTGCCATAAGCTCCCATGTGCCTGCAATTTAATAGGAACAAAATACACCAGACTAGTGGGCAAGTGAAAAAAGTAGGTCAGATTTAGATTGCACAGCAGGTGACTCCAAACAAATGCGTGCACTGTGTTGCACAATGACAGATTTTATGTAAATTGTTTACTACATGTAAATGCATCATATGTTGTATTCATATTCACAGCCGTGGCAGCAGTTACATATATAGTGACTGCATGCACATTAAGTTACAGGAAAAGTATATCTTAGGTCTTAGCATCCTGTTCAATTTTGCATGTAATCTGATAAACAGTACAATTAATCCCTGTACCTTGCTTGTTTCAGACCCCTGTTGACATTTTAATGTACTGTACAAAATCTAATAAAAGCCTTCTCAGAGAATTGTATCATTTTATTGATTATTTCGCTCTCGGTCATACACTGGGGCAGATCCATATGCATTTCTATTGCCTTTTCTAAGTGTGACTGCTTCCCCCACTGCTGCACAGCTGTCCCTTTTTCAGCTGAACACCTTGTTATCTTGATTGTGTGAACCTGCCCCTAGCTGAAGTCAGCTAAAACATTAATTGGACACAGGGAAAAGTTCACATGCCTTCTAGCCATCCACACCTTGCACACATTTCCATTATTTATGTTCCCTTATGTGAGGAATTCCCTTTGATAGAACCAATCAATGGACACTTTGAACACTTTTAAATAAGAAACCTGAGGAGAGAAATGGCTAAGCCACTATTGAAAGAGGTACGGAACAGGCAGTCCTTCAGTAAACTCCATTTTGGAGGTGCCTCCAACTCCGTCGCTGTCAGTGTGCAGCAGCTTTACTTCACACATCCTACATTGTTTCTCCGAGTCATTTTCAAACTCACTATCAATCTCAGCATCAGGCTATTGATACATATACTGAATTGTATTAATGCAATCTGCCCAGACCTAAGAATTATGCAGTAGAGCTGTGTACATGTATTTTCTACGGATGAAGATAATTCAGTCCCTGGTGGCTCGGTTGGCTACGGTGCATCCCACATAAGCACCATGTCCTGGGTTCAAATCTGGCCTGGCACCCTGGTCACATCATTACCCTCTCTCGTTATCGGTCCTGCCTCTCTCATCTAAGACCTCATTTGACCAAATAAAGGCCAATTACCACAGCATTTTAAAAATAAAACTCCCAATCAACTAAAAGCCAGCCTCATTATACTTAACCATTTCTCCTATTTGATGAAATTTGGGGCCTGAAAAGCTGTATTTACTTGAAAGCAACACTCCCCCCAAGATGCTGCATTATGTGGACCGTGGCAACTGAGGATCCAGACTCTCAGTAGCCTGTTGAGTGAGTGCAGCCATCAAAAATTCTCTTTTAATATCCTTCGCAAATAAAACATTGTGTTCTGTTAGTTTTTGAAGATCTCCCACTCTCTGTCTCTCTCTTTCTAGTACTCTCCAACTGATGTAGCCTACGCTTATTGATCATCTCAGTAAAGTATTCCCTCTTGTCACCCAGCAAGGACAAGAACTCATGATTTAAGAATAAGAACTCAGTTTTAGTTGAAACACTTTTTTCTTCTCACTTCTTTTGTTTTTACCATTGTTCAGCAAAGTATTGTTTCTGTCGCTGATTGTATCAATTTGATTTCTGTACCATGGTTGTCCGTGCACACATTATACACAGGCAATGGACCTGTGGGATAACGTGGAACACGAATAAGCAAGTAAAAACAGGAAGAAACATAATTTGTTGTCTTGGAGAAGAACAGAATACAGCACTAGAGATGGACAGTGCAGATGCATTTTGGTTCTCTTACTAATAAAACATTTCAGCATGCTATAGATAAAGAAGACTGGGAACATACAGAAAGTGTTATCTCTTAAATAGATAAAACTCTGCAAAATGTTTGCCTTTCTCTCCCAGTCTCTCTCACGTATTCTCTCTCTCTCTCGCGCTCGCTCGCTCATGTTTAGAGGTAGATCCGGGAGGACTTCAGGTGGCTTTGCTGTTGTAATCCTCATATTAGTGACACTTCATTTGAGCCCTTCTCACTAATCTCAGGTAGCGGTTACACTTAATGATTCTCTGGTGCCCTCATTCTGCTTAAGTAAATGGGAAAAGGGGAATGAGACAGACAAAGAGGCAGAGAGACGGAAGAAAAAAGAGAACAGAGTATGTGAGAGAAACCGTCCAGAGGAGTCACTTAACAGGGAAAGAGTGCCATCTGTTGATAGTGCTGAGGGAAGATGCAAGGCAAAATGGCATAAAGAGCTAATTTTATGCATGTCCATATCTGTGCTATACCTATCAATTTATACATGAGCATAGCTGTAGCTCCTTTTTGTTTAGGCGTTGCTTGAAAACAATTTCTGAGAAATACATACAAGTCACGTTCATGCTATATCTGAGCAAAGAAGAAGAACTGCATATGGCAGTGAGAAAATGAGTCACCAGTGAATCTTTTTTAATTGATCAGTCTCTTAGCAAAGCAAAGGGAGAGGGGGAAGGAAAACAAACACTCCAGAAATGTTGATTTGGAACAGACACTTCAGAGAACAGATTAGACTATCTAATTATCATCTTTGCCTTCGGATGACGCCTTTGATGTGAATGTGACTGCAGAGTCTTTCCCTTCACTCTGTAAATAATGAGAATTCTAATTAAGGGATGGAATAATCGCGGGGCTCATGGCCTTGGTTTGCTTGTTATTAGGGCCGCTTAAATCCTAGGGGATGGATGGCGGGCATTTAGAAGGGCAATGTGGAGGGATGTTTGTTATGTTTTTTTTCAAGGAATTAGCAGTGCTGCTCGATTTACTGGCAGGCTAGCTTTTATGTTGTCACTAGCTTTAGAAAGGGATGTCAATCATCTTGGTTATTGAAAAGAGGCTGTTGCTGTGGATTTTCAACAAGTCGATCATGTCTATATAAGACTTATATTTGCACTCTGACTGGTGATTTGAACCATCCTGATGGGGTGTTGCCCCTCTATTCCAGCCGGTGAACATGGCAGCACTTGGTCTGCTCCTCTTCCTCACCTCACCTTCGTTCCACATGTTTGGTGTTTCTCATTCACAGCGATGATTGGGCTTATGAATGCACGGACTTACAGAGTGTGAATTTTAATAGTTAAAGAGTAAGTGCTTCTCTGGATAACGTGGCAATTTGTTGCTCATTTACCAAAGGATAAATCTTCATTCAAGCCACAAGGAGTGATATGCATAGTTGGTGTAGTTCAAAACAAGCAATTCTGAGATGATAAATTGGAATATTACCTTGTAGACGGCAAGATCCAACTGGAACAAACAAATAAAGAACAACAAAAAATATATATTTACACTAAGAATGAACCAATAGCAAAATCATCTGTTTCATCACCTGGGTCCATTACAGTCCATACTATATATTTACAAGCATGAACAGATTTGCAGCCTTTGTAGAGCAAGAGACTGAGATTTTACAGAGGCCACCAAATTTATGCTCCAGACTTTTTGACAAAATAAGCCTTTTTTCAACATAATGACATCAGTTTTGACAAAAAACTGAAGTCTTAGCCCCAGAATATCAGTATGGGTGCTCTTAAAGATATTTTTACCATCTTTACCATTCATTCAGACTTTACATAATGATGACATCACAGGTTTAACTTATTTTGAAAGAGCTGCAGTCATGGTAAAAATATAAATTTGAATGCTCTAAACCATAGAAACAGAATATGAATTTTTGAACTGAGCAATATTTTACTTTAACCGTTTTGGGTTATCATGCTGTAGGAGTAAGTCTTTTAATGAGATGTATAAGGGTGCGTGTGTAATATACGTATCTATCAAAGATACATCAAAAGACAAATCTGGACAAATTAGAATCACATTTATAAAAAAGTCAATAAAAAAACTGAGTTAAATCCACCATAGCATGCAAAGATATTTTTTTATGAAAAACAAAGTGGGTTGTTGGGGTTGCACTGTGAATTTGGTCTTGGCATCTATAAATTAGGATAGAAATTAGGATTTTTCTACAAGAATGAGGCATGTTTTTCTTATGAACATGGATAATTAAGAGGCAAGCCAACCTTGATGTCAGTTTTGCGTTATGGAATCATAATCAACATGCATGTGGCAGCACCTAGTTTAAAATCTTTTCAGGCTATCTACTGCAGTATGCTGTTCTGTATGATACTTTATTCTAATTCACACACACACACATACACACACAGAACTGATTTATTCATGCAGGATGGTTGGTCATCCTTCATTACAAAAGTGATCAACATCCCCTGTTGCTCATCTACAAGGCTGTCTTTCACAAGTTGCCTTTTTACTTTACACTGGACTTAACCACCAAACAAGTTAGCTATTGTTGTAGATACAGTTCAGTTTGGGGGCAGCAAACCAGAGGGAATCAACTCCCATGTCAACAATGTATAGAACGAACACAGGCTATGTCCACACTGACCTGAAAACAGCATATTTGTCCTTTGCTTTCGGAAAACATCTACCCTATTGGCCGTGACCCATGACCTATATGACGTTTCTGCCACTAATTGAAGTGTTGTCATAGCAACAGCGGATACAAACGCTGTCTTGTATGTAAAAATGTCCCCTGCTTGTAGATTGTAGAAAGCAATTTTCATCATTCCAAGATCATTTTAGATTGTTGACCATGGACTGAGTGCGATCATGTAATAATCATACATAAGCATTCTTGAAATTCTCAGTTTTCCCCCAAACATTAGACAAGCATGTTCAAATGTATCCACTTTGCTCTGTTCTGCTTTCAGTGGTTGGAAATATAATGCTTGTGTTAATGGAAGGCCAAAACAGAGACAAAAGATGCTTTCAAGTGTACCTGGTTTAGTGTGGATAAAGTCTAAAGAAGGATTAGAAATAATCAATTTTGTTGCCACTTAACAGTTCCACAATTGACAGAAAGTGCAGTAACAGATACTTCTGCTGATTTTAATTGATGCTACTGCTACAGTCTAAGGCCGCAGCCGCATTGATCCGTCATGTCTGTCCGTCAGTGTCTGTTTTTAATTGTTTTTCAATGAAGAGTGTCCGGTTGTTGATGTCACATCCGTCTCCATTGAAATTGTGTCTTTTTTGATAGACAGAAGAGTACAGTGAGGTTGAACTTTTTTTAACTGAGGTGGACATCATCATCCATTTAGCCAATAGCTTAAGGCGTTTTTAATTCAGACTAGATTCTGACACTACATCAAAGGAATGTCAAAACAAACAAACGGACAAACCGTCAAATTTCTGTAAGTACGGTGATGGATCAGTGTAGCTGCAGCCTAAATGCCAATTCATGCTTCTCCTCAGTGTTCACGGTGTTAAGAGCACATGAACTGACTGACAGACGTCGGTCAGTTCATGGCTCCTGGGGTCAAAGTGGCATGAGAGAACGGAATCTGAGCTTTTGGCACAGTAATGCAGTCTTATTCACATTCAGCATTTCTGTTCGAGCAACGATCCAGCTATCATAACGAAGCCTCTCCGACACTGTCCGCAGTGTTAAACACTTTCAGAGGTGAACGACTCTGCACTGAGAGCCTTCACAGCATGTGTGCACATTTATACTGTAATTATGTAATATCACTGTTGATGCCATATAGACTGGACAGACAAGAGGCATGAGTTGGCTTTAAGTATCACAATGAGGTTGATTATATGTGTTCAATATGTACCTGAGACAGGGGCTAGCTGTAAGTTGTCATTATTTAAAAGCTATAATCATAAGAGCAAAAACCTAAAATGGATCTAACAAAGACACAATTTAGCTACGATTACACACTGTAAAGTTTTTCTACAAACCTCTGCAGCCAATCACAGCTCAGCTGTATAAGGATCACGAACACGTCATCAGCAATTTCCCTTGGGCTAGCTCTAACAGCCTAATAGTGTATATAAACGTGTCTGAAATTATGTTCTCTTGAAGCAAAATTAAAGTAAGTGGTCCCAGTAATACCTCTCTGTAGTAAAATACTGTAGTTCACAGTTGATGTATTGTATGTATAAATTTCCTATCTTTGAATATCTAACTGCATCAGTCAAAAATTAGTTCATGGCCAATTTGTTATCCAGACACAGGATTATAATAAGGCACTCTAGGCACTCCCCTGGCAGTTTTCCTTACCCTGTATCTCATTTCTGCAAATACATAGCTATGGAAATGGTTATTATTGCTGAGTCTCTAATAAAGGGCTCGTTGTAACACAGTGCTACAATAAGCCCCAGTGTGTGTATGCTGTACTCTTGCAATGCTCAGTTTCTACTAGCTATTATCGTGTCAAAGTTATACTGCCATTTAAGCAACAAGACACTGATGAAAATATATTTCGAATTTGAACCACACATACACCTCTGATGTACAGAAAAGGAGGAAAAAAAGGAAAAATCAACAAAAAATACACTTTTGAAAAAACCCTGACATAGTAAT
>OMLF01025442.1:110273-122169 GCA_900302615.1 Holocentrus rufus
AGAGATATATAGAGATATATATATATATATATATATATATATATATACACATATATATGTTTAAAGTTTGATGAACTTTTTCCAAAATACTGTGCATTAAATGAAAATTCCCCTATATTGTACAGTATGTACAATATATGGTGTAAGCCTCCAATTTAGTTATATTTCTTAATGCTAAGTACTCCATCACATATACATGGAAATAAAGGCTAACTAGCAGTTATTTTTGTTAAAAAGCAGCATGTCAAATTTGATGGGCATATCTACAGTTTATGCTGAACAAAAGCGTTTTGCTTGTAGAAATAGGTCATTCTGAGAGTACAAACAGATTTTTCAACCAGTTTTGAGTTTGATGTACATGCCTCAGCTATTGTAATAACAAAAATTGAATGTTTGTGTTGGTTTTATCTCATGAGTAGAGTAAGTCATTTTGGAAGCAAAAAAAAAGAATGATCACTCGAGCCCAGATTGCCATTTTTACCTTGGTGCATCATCTTAATAAGGTATTATGCCTCTACAATCACCAGATCAGCTTTAATGCATCTTGGTATAAAATTCTACTGTAGAGTACTGCGGTGACACCGATGTTACACAAGAGATCCTTTCTGGTGCTTGGCTGATGTTGGTGAAAAACAAGGTCTTGGTCCACACTCAAGGATGTCCCCTAAGTATTAATTTGGGTTGAGATATGGCGACTGAAACAGCCACAACATATGGGACATAATTTTCATGCTCCTAAAACGATTCAGTGACAACTCATCCTCTGAGGATGAGGCACTTGTCATCTTTACAATGACCTCTCATCACAAGAGAATAATCATCATGGGATGAAGGTGGTCATAGAGAAAACCATTTGAAAGGCTTTAGTGGTGATTACAGAGTAGGAATCGCTGACACCCATCACCATCCAGAGTGAGCAGGTGAAGATTGTGCAGTCCTATAAGTACCTGTGGGTGCATATCAACAACAAACTGGACTACCAGATACAGGCACTATGTGAGAAAAGGCAGAGTAGAGCTTTGTTCCTGAGGAGGTTCAGGTCTTTCAATCTGTGCATCAGAGTACTAAACATGTTCTATCAGTCAGCGGTGGCCAGCACGCTGTTCTTTGCAGTGGTGTGTTGGGGAGGCAACAAAAGGGCAAACAGGATGAGCCTGGCCAGCCTGGAGACAGTAACGGAGGAGAGGATGAAGACAAAACTGAACTCCATCATAGATCACACCTCCTTCCCACTCTATGATGAGCTGGTGCACCTAGAGGGTATCTTCAGCCTCCACCTCAGCACCCCAATGTACTTCATGAAACGCTTTAGGCGCTCTTTTGTGCCAAGCGCCATCAGGCAACAACTGGTGGAAAAAGCTGAGCCTGGGCAGCCTGGAGACAAGAAGAGAGAGGAGGATGAAGAGAAAAAAAAACAACATAGAGACTAATACTGGGTTTTTAAAGGCCAATACTGATTCCGATATTTTGTTAACTGAAGCTACGGATATTTTGTGCAGATAATCAAAATCCTAAATTTGAAAATTAATAAAACTTAATACTGTAATAAATTTCTTTTTAACGAAATATTTGAATAAACAGAATGAACAAAGAGAAAAAAGAGATTGCAAATGGAAAATAAAATGAAAATAAAGGCTAGAGAACAATCTCTTTCATATAAGAGAAGGAAAAAACTGATATCAAATATTCAAAAACAGCTAGATATCGGCCTTATGTATCTGTAAATCTGTCTAGCCACACTTCCCACCCTGTCTGTGGTGAGCTGAAGCAGCTACAGTGTATCTTGAGCCTTTGCCTCAGCACCCCAAGGTGTAACATGAAATGCTTCAGGCGCTCTTTGGTCCCATCTGCAATCAGACTGCACAATGTGTCACGTGTAAATGCTTCCATTCTCTGCAAAATAGTGGGGCACTGAAGCACGTTGCCTGCACTGCACTGTCTGGAGTAAACCAACTTGTATTCACATGTATTTTATAAGTTTTCCTTGGTCATTTTTCCACTTTGGGATCAACTCTCAACTTGTCCACACTTTTAGTTGATACTGGGAGAGCACTGTCAAACTCAAGCTCACTTGTGCCCAAATTAACTAATTAGCTTTCTTACACTCACAGCAGCCTTAAGGTACATCCCAGAAAAACTGCAGCAAAGCAACAGAGTCATTTACTGTTTCATAATGTGGACACTGTGAGGCCCTTTGAGACTGTAGCTCTGATAAGGGGCTATACAAATAAAATTAGATTTCACTTCTTGTCTGTTTGAGCATCTCATCCAATTCAAGAACATGCAAGTAGAAAATGTAGAATGTAGAACATTTTACTATAGCTTTTGTTATATTCAGTTGAATGTATCTTTACATATCGACTGTTTTTCTCAAACTAGTACAACCTTTAATTTTTTTCCAGAACTCTGACTTCTGGAGGGAGGCGTTTTACTGAAATTGATCCAGATGAAAAACATGATCTCCAATTACAGCTCAACTTATTATACAAGAAATGCTGCAAAACTACAAATGCATGTAAAAAGATGCAAAAAGTACCACAGAGACTAAGAAAGAAAGGGCAAGTACAGCCACAGTCAGTCACACTTTGTCATTGGTCAAGCTCGTGAATGGCTTTGGAGCAGTAAGCCTGCTGAATTTGTTGAGATTCTCTTCAAGTATTTCTGTATTGAAAACTATTTTATGTAAAAGCGTCTCCCAGTGAAATGCAGGCATACCAACAATGAATTAAAGATGCATAATTATTTATGAATATTTATATATTTCCAAAATAAAATCAACAGTATAAATCCGCATATATTCCCAAAGCTACCTCAAAATGCTTGAAGCTGCTTGAACTTTGTAGCCCTAATGCCTACTAATATGGACTGCTCTGCATTCCCAGGCTCTGAAATGATCTACAGTCATTTACTGCACTATTTTTCTCTGGAAATATTTTATCATATTCCTGCATATGAGACAACACATGACATTTATTTTTTGTTCCTGATTAGTTTTTAATTCCCTTATTTGCCCAGAGTAACACAATCATATAATTACACAGATACACCTGGGACCTGGCCTGCACAACCACATGTGAAACTGTTGGCCATTGAGCAGGTCCACTGAAGCGGTTTGGGGTCAACTGCCTTGATGAAGGGTGCTTCAGCTATTTTTTTCACTCCTGCCACACAGATTTTTCCTGCCAGTCTGTAGGATCATAACAGTCACTTCCTGGTTGCTTGTATTTTGTCTCCACTGTCCTAGAGCTTTTGTACTTTGGACTGCTGGCAATGGCTATATCCAAATGGCACATCCTATATGCTATCAGCACTTGCAAAGTGATTATATTCAATAATGTGTATAGCTTTTAGTGATGCATCACAACACTTTATGTGCAAATGTACAGAATTGCCTTCATTAGATTTGTGAGATGTGGGTAAAATGCACATTTGAACATCCTGTAAATTTCTATATTGCTTTTTCAGTTTCACATCTCTCTCTCATGCTGATATTTTAAAGACATTATGTTGAGATATCTGTGAACCGGAGATTGTGGTAATGGACAAAGAACAGAAAACAGAAGTGGTGATGTAGTAATTCACAGTGACAGCAAAATGAAGGAATATGAGAGGCTGGAGAAGTACCACGGATTGAAAGGGCAACTGGAGTGGATGTGGAAAGTGAAGGACAAAGTGGTTCCAGTGTTGATAGGAGCACTCAGGGCTGTGATGACTCCCAAGCTAAGAGAATGGCTCCAACATACTCTAGGAACAACAACTGAGATCTCCATCCAGTGTACACATCAGACAGACAGAGCCACACAGATAGATAAACAGACAAACAGACAGATATCTATGTTTCTCTTGTAATTCAAGTTAATTTGATTTAACACATTTTCACTGAATATTCTAACAAGTCTTCTGCCAATAAAGGTTGTAACACTGTTTAAGATGCTCAGTATGCAACAGTGGAATATTAATTAATATGACATAGGTTACAAATCTCATTTTGATGCAATGAATCTTATTACCATCTTCTGCTTGTGATGCTTTGTCATAAGTCTGGAATATACCGAGTGAACAAAAATATGCAAATACAAGTAGCAGACCACCTCCTGCGCCATGAGGCCCACCCTGGCATTATGCCATCCCACGCACTTTGTCTGTTCAGGGTTTTTTTCAATTCCTTCCACCAGGCTAATTCTAAAGGAAACACTGTAGATACAAAGATACACTTTAATCTTATGTTATCTCGGATTTAACATGCATCTATCAATTGGCCACTGATCAAAACTGGACAATTTTAGACCAGTTTGGCTCAGACCGCAACCAGTAGGTCTGTCTGACTATAAAGCCAATTGTATCAACCCATCTGGTGTTGCACTGCGGTTGCGTTGATTAGCGAGAACATCAGTACGTTAACATGCAGACAAAAAATCCAATTATTGAGAGCAATCAAGTTATGTTGCCTTACGCTGATTACTGAAAATCCTGTATACATGCACTCCTCAATATCCGGGTTTCTCCACCACCACAACCATAGACGGCCAAAGCTGCTGCTTCACACAGCAGGATGTCGAGGCAGAAAATACAGGTCAGTCAGACTCTAGTTTCGTTAGCTCCAATAAAAACAGGGATTTTCCCAAGTTGGAAATCCCTTTTTTCATTGGAGATAACTACAACATAAAACTAAGCATTCTTCAGCAAGCATGTGGAACAGAAAGTTTTTCTCTCTCAAGCGTTTCACAGGGTGTTTTTATTGTGTTTATCAGGTCACTTTCCTTATCTGCTCTGTTCTTTTGCACATGCTCACTTGTAAAAAGAAGAAGAAGAAAAAGTCAGAAATCGATTGTCTGCTGTGTGGGAATTCTACATTGTAGAAAAAAATTCATAAGTTATGTGACCTGCTGCCCTTTCTTTATTTGGAAAAGTAGAAAAAATGTATAAGGTTACATAGCCTAACCTTTTTCTCGTTCAACACATTTCATTATACCATTGACCCTGTGTTGACCTACACATGACTAATAAAACCGACAGCTCAACTGAAACTGCACTTTATTTTGTTTTCATTTTGAGAAGTTATTTAATCTGTTTAATGTTTGCAAACCATTAAGTTGTTTATTAAAAAAACAGGCACATTTATTTATTCATCCATTCATCCATTCATTCATTCATTCATTCATTCATTCATTCATTGTTGGAGACCGTTAACTATATTAAACTAAAGAAAATCTGTATCAGTTGGGATTAGTATCGGCAGGTCAGGCTTTTAAAAAAGTCAGAAATTATCGGAATTGGCCAAGAAAAATGCAGTCAGTGCATCCCTAACTTTAACCGGCCATGGCAACGTACATTGTTTCCAATGCGTGAATTGCCCTTTGATTGGGATATTTTTACAATCTTTTAAACCATAATTTATTGTGTCTCCTTACATTATCAAGGGCTTGAAGTCAGAGGAGTGTTAATGGTTTAGAAAACTAAACCAAAAAGTCATATTACTAAGGTCGTCTCTCACAAGTCATGTGCAATTCTAATTAACTGTCCAGAGGTTTTCAAACATTTTCATTTTCCAGACTCACAGTTTACTTTCATCTAACACTGGAAGTGGTTGTGGTTAAAGGGATCCTGATATAAAAAGATATTTTGGTTTGTGGTATTACATTGTTTAGATCCCACACTTGAACAGTGGCAAACAGATTCAATGTGTGAGTTTAAAATATAGGCTGTTTAAATAATCATACATACATATGTGTATCACAGTTTCTAGCAAATTCCTCTGATCATTATAATATGCAGCATTATGTATCATTAAACTAGATAATTAGCAAGTTCGTTTTTTGTAATCAGCAAGCAAAGATGCAAGCTTCTTTATTCACACAGTTAAACGAGAGCTGAAAGAAAAATGTAATGAGTATTTATTTAAAAAGGTAAAAAGCAAAAAGTCCCAAGTAATGAATAACAAGTTGAGGTTACGTTTTGTGTCAAATGTAGTTAAGTGCTGAGTAAGCTTGTGCTCTTTAGGTGCTGCAAAGAGGTGAATGATTGGAGAGAATGAAAGTATGTTGACTTTTAAAACTCCACCTGTTAACACCAAAGTGCTGCAGCGGCACAATGTTGTAAGAGAACCACTGAACCAAATATTTAACTTAAGTGCTGACTTAGAGTTTGATATATCCATGATTAACTCAGCCACTACAGCAGAAAATCTGCTTCCTGGTATGTAGATGAACAGCAGCACAGCAGTCTCTAGTTTGTTGATGCTAGTTTTACTTGTACCATACTGTCTGTATGTATGAGTGCATATTGTATGTATGTATGGGTGCACACTGTATTTCTCTGAGGATCTGTGCAGCCTTATCAGAGCACGCCTTAATTCCCATTAGCAGTGTGCTTTGCCAAAAAACTTTACACAGACACGACTGAACGGACACGCACACAGACGCGGTTTCCTGCCCGCCCAAACACCTAATAAACATAATTTCTGAGGCGTGAAGCTGCAATCAGCAAATATTTGCCATTTTTCCTTAATAATGACTAAAACGATTAATCAATTACTGAAATCAACTAAATTTTCTGCCAATCAACTAATTAGGCATGTGACTGGCAAGGGACAAAAAAAGCAGGAAAATACCACAGCACGGGCCCCCCAACCCCCATACATGTGCACACACTCATAAAACACACACTAAATGTGTATTTTTTTTTCTTATTACATCTGACTGTAATTATTCTGCAGGATTATTGTATGGACAGCATGGATGTTGCTGAATTTGATTCAAATAATCAAGGGAATATGAATGCTCAATAATACAAAGCATTGATGTGAACCTCCCTCTCCTGCCCAATGAATATATAATAAAAACGCATTTTTTTGACCACCAGCACCTGCTAGATAATTAAGCTAGTAGGCTGGTGGGCGGAACACCTGTGAGCTAGCTAGTTAGCTAGCATCTCCACAAAGCATTCCAACATTTTCTGTCAAGTTATCACAAGTTACAGCAGGGTAGATATCATGGCTTAAAATGATATTAAACCAAAACCGAGACACAAACATCCACGGCCTAAAGTCGCGTTTTGTCTTCCATGTCACGGTCCCCGCCCCCACGACCAACCCGCTGCCACCCCTGCCGGTGCAGAGACTGCTGAACTGTCATTAGGTTATGACTGTAACAAAACTACTTCTCATTTAACAGTTAATTTTTAACAGCTCTAACACATGTAAATCAAAAAAGTATTAAAGTTATGTATGTTTTGAAAATACATTAGGCCTATTTTATTTTCTTTCAACTGCATGTGACTGTTTTGGTCCAATCATGACTGAGTGATTATGCCTGAGGTAAAAGTTAGTAAACAAGAGGAGGGTGTTTTTTATTTTTTTATTCATTTATTTATTTTGTTTGTTTGCTTGTTTTACTTAGTTAATTTAAGTTAATTTACCTTCACCTTTGTTTATATTTGTTAGCGTTTTTGATATTCCAAATGGTAGTTGATTTAATAAAACAGTTTTTTTGTTGTTTTGTTTTTTGAATCAAGGTCTGAACGGAACCATGGATTTGGAGAATCATTACTGGATACATATTGCCTAACCCATGTGTAATGTTAACTCTGATGAGCCATCATGTTTGGTCTTACCTTCTCTCTCTCCCCTCCTGCGCTATCTGCTTAGTCTCCGCACCTGCACCACCTGTGCCTCCCTTTTCCTGCTGAGTGAACATTAAAAATAACACTAATGTTAGGCTCCTTGGTATTCACACATTCATTAAATGACATACCAACAGTACTTTTGTTTTAGCGGCTCACTGTATCATTTATTTCTGCTTATTTCATGTTTCCACTCTCAACTGTAATTACTGACTTGACGTCTCTTTAGTTTAAAGAAGCTAGCTATGAAACGATAGATAGCTAAATTTACTAATCATTTTACTCTGCACTAATGTGTAACGTTACCAGAGGCATTTATTCACATTCATTATTGATACCAAACTCTGACGGCAAGTGTGGCCCTAGCCAACCAAGTATGATATAAATCACTATCACTACACTATCACTACATTCTCTGCCGTTTGTTTGCTTACCATTATGTTTACAAGCATGTTAGCTAAACTTAACTTGTTAGCTAACTTAAATTCTAAAGTCAACGCTAAAACACCACTGCGTAGATTACCTGTTCCAAGTTCTGCTTCTGTTTATCCAAATATCCTTAAAATAGTTCTGTCGTTTTATTGTGGGATCCCCTTCTTAGTCTTCGTCCTCTCCATTTTTTGTCGATTTTGAAAGCCACACCGCATGTTTTCCTCATATTTTCCCATTTTGCGTACCTGCCAAAGATCGTAACGCAACGCGAGATAAGCCTGCGTTCATCAAGAAATGTTACAAGCAACCTGTTTCTTCTTCTTCTTCTTCTTCTTCTTCTTCTTCTTCTTCTTCTTCTTCTTCTTCTTCCTTTATTTCTTTAGGTAAATTACACTTTAAATGCCTTAAATCCACACTAAAAAAAAGAAAGTAAGAAAGAAAGAAAGAAAGAAAAGAAATCGAGAAAAGTGATATTTCTGGGGAAATGGGATAACCGTCTGATCTAAGTCAAGAATCAAACATATTCTAGGTGTGTTTTTGTTAGGCTGAATTTTTCAAGTCTCAAACCTCCTCTCAAAGGTCCTGATCAGGACTGTCTGTATGATTGATGGACTAACCATTGTTTATGTCCACACTGTAAACAGTAAAGTTTAGCAATTTGAACTGACCTGAACTGAGTGGACTTGACCAAAGCTGTGCACAGTACAGCCTGCGGGTTTGATCCAGCCTGGCCCACCAGGCCAACAAACCCCAAACTGACCCAGCACCTTGAACCAACTTTCACAGCAGAATCATCAATTTTACAGGACTGCCATTTTATGTTTGAAATGCTGACTTACAGAGAGCTTTTCTGAAATGTGTTCTTACCATTTTAACATTCATCTAAACTATGGAGTAAAACATCAGCTGAATACATGAAACTACAGGCTATATAAAATCACTTCTATATTCTTCAGACCTCAGGTGCTCTCCTGGGTTGGGAATGTCATAAATGGTGTGAAAAAGTTGTAGCCTTGCTGTTAATTTCTAGATTGTAGTATAAAGTGTTTTTTCTGTATAAAACTGTAAGACCAGAGTGTTTAATCTGAGAGTGGTAGAAACCCCTGAATTAAACTTCAGGCTGTTTATATAAAAATGTTGATCTTGATGTCATGTTTGTCAGTAGCTGCATGCAATGACACTCAAACTTCCATGCCTCAATTCTAACAGATAATTCAGGATCACAGTGAAACCGAAATGATGATGCCACAGTCCATGTAGCTAAAATCAGAATAAATTACAAGTCTTATTTGAGCAAAATAATTTTTTAGTTCAAAAACAGTAATTCCTTGCATTCTAAACTGTTGGTTCAAATTACAGGGATGGTGCAGCATATTGAAATCAAATCACTGAGGACCCAGAACATTTCTAAAGACACAGTAAGTAATTTTAGCTGGAATTTTTAATTGCATTTTCAGGACGGTGACTACATCCTTGATAGGATTAGCCATCAAACCCTCAAAAGATTCATCCATCTTTCTGTCAGCCATCCTCCAGGACATTAGGACTGTGATTGGATAAAAGGGAAAAAAGTTACCCGCCCTGTTGTCATTACCAATCCAACACTGGCAGATCTATTTTTACTTCAAGTAATGAGGAAGGAAGTTCTTTAATTCTGCCTTGATCCTTTTTGAAAGCCTAGTGGGAGTTCTGCCTCCGTTGAGAGGAGGAAGGACGACTAATGGTTTCTTTTAACATGTAGTTTAAACATTTCTTAAACACTGAACTAAAAGATTTCGGTTCGCTTCATGTCTAAGCAGGTTGATGGCCACCTTTTTTCATCAGATACTGTAGGTTTCCTGTTATTACTTGGTTGTTTGTTTCCTGACTACGATAGCAATGGAACCAAGGGAGAGGATTTATTCATGTATCCTCTCTCTTCAAGGTTTTCCCAGCTGGTCCAGGATTTGAGCTACTCAAAAGCCTCCTTCTGTAATGTTGAGGATAGGTTAAATAATGTAGAGAATAAAGACACTAAGATCAGGAATGGATGCAAACATCTTCCTTGTTTTTTCTTGTCAGTGCATCAACTTGTATTTTATTGCGCTTAAGTGTTTTTGTGTGTGTGCATGCATGGTATTTTCACTGTTGGCTTTTTATTTTTACATGCATCCCCCCCATGAATGAGACAGAGAGGGAGATTATGCATTGCATCTCCACCCTGCAGGGCGGTAAAGTGTATCAGAGGTTGGCTAGATTGCACTGGGCAGCTGCTGTGGCAGAAATATGTGCCACCCTGCCAGACACACAGATGTAGAGTAATGAGTCATTGTGTACTGGAATTTTCTCAAAATCCTGAACCTCTCCACTGAATTTCTCCCTCTATCTCTTTTATGTTCTCTGTCTCCCTCTCTTGTTTTTATCAGTCTGTCTCTCTGCCTCTTTGAATTGTGCCCGTCTCTTTGTTTATACTTTTATTAGTTCAGGCTTCCATTTTACTTTGATGAATCTCTCCCGGCTCTCCCGCTCTTTTCCCACTCGAAGACCAGATCTGACACGGTGCTCAGGTGAGGGCCGGGCCCTCACTTGTGGCCATATGCCATAAAATAAAGTTTAATAAGGCCAGATCACACAAAGCAGTGGCAAAGGGCACAGTTTGTTAAGGTCAGGCGGAGGCAGTGAGAGCTCACCATGCAGCTCAGTGAGGGAGAATGCTGTGACTTTGGGCTAAAAATGAAGGACAAGTGGACAAAGGCAAAACGCTGTGTTCATACTAAATTTTCTCCTTCCCTTTTGAACAGCGAGAGCCACAAAATAAAGTCTAATTGCACCTTGATAGAATAAGTGAACAATGATATGTCTTGCACATATAGATTTAGTTTATGCACATTTATTTGACATGTTTATGTTTTGCTTGTGTCACTGCTTCTTTCTGTATTCTGCTCATTTTTCTTTTATTTACTCTGCATTTCAATACACATTTGATTATCTATTAACTGCCCACATGTAAAAGGACCCTCATGTTTAAAAGATATAGCTTGCTCTCAGTGTATAACCTGTATAACCCAAATGTTTTGATTGAATATACATCATGATGATGTGTAAGTGATGAAATGAAATTTTTGGAATTTCTTGCGCTGCTATCAGATCATAGAGTCCAGGAATGGAAGAGATCAGGTTTACGTTGTTTTTCAGTTCAATTCAGTGCCGCCCATGCAGTCCAGCCTTAGCTCACATACAAGCAACGAGAGACGACCAAGAGGGGAAGTGGGATTAAGCGATGCAGACAGAAGTTTACATCAATTCTGCCACAGGAGGTGTTTAACAGCAGTTTTATGATCAAGCGTGCATGTAGAGCGATGCCATCTTATAAAATCTGATCTCCACAATCCAATCACACAAAACACGTCCGACAACCGCAATTATAGCCTCTTTTTGCAGCCCCATTCCTGGCTCCACAGTCCCCACTATTCCCATTTCCTTCACACACACCTCTTCCCATTACCCGGCGCAGCACCAGCTTTAATCACAAGACCACAGCCTTCCAAACTCAGACACAATACGCTGTGTTATCACCAGCTACAATGCCATTGTCTGGCCGGCTTGGCTGGTGCGTGGGCCCAGCACGGCTGGATGTGGAGGGGTGATAGGTCTGTCTGATGGAGCCCAGGGCAAAATAAGAAGAGTTTTGTGTTGCTAAAGCACAGACCTACAGTGTTGTCTTAGTTACGCATCAGAGAACTGTATACTTTAACTTAAATCCTCCAACTACAACTGGCCAATTCGCTCCGTGCTCACTGTAGCATCCTGTCCATTTTATCGTCTCAGTTCCCTCATTCAGTCTACTGTATGTAGCGGTTTAAAT
>OMLF01025447.1:2076-27776 GCA_900302615.1 Holocentrus rufus
GACTTTGTATAAGCAGGCCTCTAAGTTTAGAAGATGGGAGTTTAATGGGTTTATAGAGTTAAGTGTCATCAGCATCGTAATGAATGGCTTGTTCGCATTGCAATACAAGGACATATTGTTGTGGACGACACGAAAGTTATTTCTAATAGATAGGACCAACGCCATGAAAGAACTGCTCTAATGTCAATGTTTTTTTTGTGTTTATTTTTGGTTTTTGAGTGATGAAAATTCATAAAATCATAAAGTCACTAGCAGACAGAGATGAATTAACACCATTTTAATTAAAAGCAGCCTGTACAAAATAAAGCACACAGACAAAGCATGAATCAACACAGTGCTACAGGGATGTTTTCATGGAGGTTTGCCTGATACTTTCACTAATATGCTGTCTTAACAAAGTGTTTTCAGAACAGTAAATCTCAACAGGCCAAGGCCACTGGGTGAGGGCCGAGGAGAAGCTTTGGATTTAATTACATGTGATGTGACGTGTCGCTGGTTTTCCTAAACTTATTCATTATTTCCCTCACTGACCAACTCATCTTTCCTTTACTCAATCTCTTTCCCCTCTCGTTAACCTCACAAGGGAAATCTTGGTCTTCCCCTTCAGCATCCAACAAGGTTTACTGTTGGAAAACTTAATTACAAGTATATGGGAGTCCAAGTGAGGGGAATAAAAAGGATGAAGGAGCCATGTGAATATAGGGTTTTAGTGGGTTAGTTTTAGTTTTGGTGGGTTACTTTTCATGCAACTTTGATTAGGGTTTACAATGCACTTTTGATATGGGTAAATGTACGTATCCAATGTTACTGTCAGACAACTTAATTCTAACTCCTCATTCTCACTCATGTTTGGTGCAAATGCAGTTGACAGTTGGTCAGTTTCTGCTGTCGGAGAGCCTGCAGATTCATGCAATTTAGAATGAGACAGAGTCAAACAAAATCAAATCAACAGTAACCAGAGTAAATGTGATTTGTTACCTCCACACACACACACATACACACATACACACAGACACATGCTCTCTCTGTCTCTCTCTTCTCTTCTTTTCTCTTGCACACACACATGCACACACACATGCGCACAGAGATATACGGAGCAAAGTGAAGGGCTGTCTATAGATTTCAGCGCCCCTCCTCGCCTGCCCGTGTCTCGAGTTTATGATTTACAAACACTTCTGACAGAGGAGAAGAACAAAGAGGAGAAGAAGATGATTTGGCAAAGAGCTGGAGGCCAGAGGGGAGCCTCTACCATGCTGTGATCTGGGATGGCGATGAAGGCTTTTATCACTCTGGTGAAAACAGCATTGCTGCTTGTCATCTGTCTTTCTGCCTGTCCCTGCAACGACACACAGGACACACACACACACACACACACAAACATCGCTGCTGTTTAGCAGAAAATACCTCCGCAGCCAGCTGACAGAGTGACATTTATGAGCTAGATTTATTTTTAAAGTTTTTCTGAGCATTCACAGAAAAAATTGGACGCTGAGTGTGATTTGTGATGTGTGAGTAACACAAGTCATCACTTCACTGCACTCCTCGTCAAGTAAGTGGGAACGAAAGGGGAAAATTAACACTTTTCTCGCCTATTTTACTGAACTTATTCTGGAGAGTCCAAGTCAACTGAGTTCACGTACAGTAAACTTCAAATCAAACTGGTCAAATCGTGTCTCTTAGCTTGAGCCCAGACTTTTTTCTTTTTTTTTTTTTTTTTCTCAATTTCCTGTGACTGGAGGGAGGCAGGCAGACATGTAGTGAAGTAGGGCTCATCTGGGCTGCAGTCTGAAGCCGCGATTGCCAAGAATCCCTGGCCTGCATACCTAAGGGAGCTGAGACAGGATGCAGGAGGCAGATGAACGGCATCAAACACGCCGCGCTTCGGCTGAAACGCTGCGCCGGGCCGAGGCTCACGACCACAATTACCCACTTCATCTGAAACAGCATCACTCGATCAGATCAGCAAATTGGTGACGCTGTCTTCTATTAAGTGACTGCGGCGCTTATCATGCCGCATGTCCAGCGCGGACCGTCTCGTGGTAACAGTATCAGAGCAGCTCTGAGAATGGACAGCTCTGAGGCGGTCTATTGGTTTTGGCAGTGTGAACTCAGGGCTGGAACTCCTGTTAATCTCTCTCCCTGACAACTAGACAGATAGCCAGAGGTTTAACTTCAGGTCACTCTTACGGGAAACAGGGAAACAGGGAGGACAAATGGAAGGGTAATGGACTGCGGAAAAAGGATGTCCACTCGGGGAGAGTGACAATCCAGCCATTGAAAGTCGTTTCAAAGAACTGATTCAGCAGCGCGCATACCGCAGATTGGGCTAAAAGAGGAAGTTGGCTCGTTACAAAGCCTATGTGGCGGCTGCTCTGTCCGGCGCCGCGGGGCTACAGGTGCATTTGTGAGCATGTGTGTTTGTGTTTCTGTGTGACTTGTGTGTGACGATGACTCGACTGGTATATGTAATGACTTGCAGATTGGCACATACAGTCAGGAGTTTGCAGAATACATGTGTATATCATAACTGTTTCTTTTTGTGTGTGTGTGTCAGCAAATTCTACAGCTACGACTGCTGCAATTTTGTGCAACCTCTTGATGCCATAATGCATACGCTGTAAAATCTCTCCATCTGAGCAAGTCCTTAAGTTTCACTTTGACTCTCAAAATCTTGTTTTGCTGAAAAAAAGAAAAAGTGACAAACTCTGCCAGCTGGATGAGATAATCCCACTTGTTTCGAAAGTAGTTTCACTTGTTTCTGGGAATTTTTCTGGAAGAGGCATAAATATATTGAAACAAGGCAGTACAAAGCAGATCAATCCAGTCGTATGACAAAATGACACCTCATTGTTTAGCATTTGAACTAAATGGTATTATCTCATCCTGTTGGAAGATTTTTTTTTCACTTGTTATGAAAAACAATATTTTAAGATTGGTTATGAAACAAAAAGACTTGTTAAAGTAAATGTGTTTTTTTGCAGTGTACTGTTTTAATACCGTTCTCTTCTCTACTCTTCTCTTGTGTGCGCGCACACACACACACACAGGACAACCTGCTCTCCACACCTGAGTGAATTAACTCAGTACACTTAATGGATCCCACTTGCCACAGTCTGTATTGGCACCAGGTCCAGCCACTCTCCACTCCCTGGGGCCAGGTCTAGTAAAAAGACTTCTATAAATAAGGCCCACTATTTCCCTGGAGCTCATAAATCTTAGAGAGCTGGATTTCTCTCCCTTGTGGCATCTGGCGTCATTTGTCACATATGTGGTGAGCAATTAGGTATAAAAGAAAACCAGGAAACCCAGCAGAGGCCGCACTGGCTGGTGCCAGCAGCCATTGCTATGTTAAAACGGAACCGCAAAGAGACCACAATCCAGAGACTCCAGCAGAGCGAGAGAGAAAGCAAAATAAGAGTGAAAAACCGAGTTTTGGGTCTGTGAAATGACATCATTGTTTTCCAGTGAGTGATTCAGCTTAAGTTACTACGTCCTTGTTTATGTCCACCACAGGCTAACGAGCGTTTCAGGCTCTGTGCAGATTGCAATCAAAGCCTTTAGCTCTCATAATCTTGGGATGTTAACCTTAGATTTGTGCACTCAAAGTAATAGACAGATATGGTGTAATTGCAGGGAGAAGCATATGCAATCACACAAACACATTGACTTGTGTTGTGTATGCAGTGCAATGCTGATTAGAGATCGTATGGTATAAATGTCCATTCTATAGGAGTCATTGTGGAGCGTTTCCTGATTCTGGCCATTGAAGGTGGGTATTTCTGCCCTCTTATTAAAATAGCACCATCCAACACAAACCAAGAACTAAAATAAAATAGGTTCCTTCCTCTGTCACACCCAATCATGTCCTGGTGCCAGTCATCATGCTGCAGAGCTGTGGAGGACCTGTCCAAGCAGAGGTTTTGGGCTACATTTCAAGACTGACGAAGAAAAACCTGAGAACCCAAAATACTGCCGTCCTGGGAGGAAATTGAACATCAAAAACTGCTATGTGATTTTGATTACAGTCCTGCTGCTCATTTATTATACATTCTGATGGAGCCTTTCAGGCAGCCAGTGTAGATAGATCCCAGGCTGGTTCCGCAGACTCCCGGGCTCTTCCTCCACCTAAACCTAACAGGATTGTAATTGGTGCATCTGTTTCCCCTCATTCTTAAACCGCAATTAGGCGCTTTCACAGCATGGGGGTCAAACAGCAACGCTACCGTCTGCACAGAAACACTGTTAGACACAGTAATGACTGTAGAGAGGACAGGAGACAAGTCAGGCCTGTGTTACTGCCACTTGTGAGGGACCTGTACTGTATAGGCATTGATAGAAGATGATATGTCTACAGTCATAAGCTCAAAGTATGTTTAAAAATTTACTGTCAGAATGAGTCCAATGTGTTGACTATCCATGGATATTAAAACCACTTGTAGATTCCATCTGGTGGATGTAAAACATGCACCTCCATTTTTCTCTGCTTCTCAGCTTCTCTTTCATCAAGGCCCCTCCCACTTCTCTTGACTTCCTGGTCTGGTATCTTCAAAGTGCTGGAAGGCACCTGTGCCAATAAACACAAAAGCATAACATCAGTAGAGGTGTATACACACGCTAGCACATATGTGTGAACACTCACACACATACAAAAGCAAGCATAGTTAGCCAGCAACAAATACTTAGTGTTTAAAACATGACACATTGTGATAAATTTAAATACTACCCCAAATTTTGTCATATTTATATTCTTAAACTGTAATGCCAAAAATTTTGAGGAATGATATGAGCGGGAATCGTTTAGACACAACTGACAAAAAATGTGAGATATGCTCTTACTAAGGACTATGAGAGCTGTGTAGAATAAACCATTAAATTGTTTGCTTATTGCTTGCATTTGTCAGCTGAGTCTAAGTGGCCCTCACTAAAATCAGCCCACATCAATTTTTATTACTCTGGCTTTAAGATCTGGCAAATACAAATAATGTTACTGTTTCTTCAGTTTTTGTTGGAACCTTATGTCTTTTTCCAATAAAACAGTTCCACTGAGGGCTGTCTAAAACCAGAAAAAAAACATAAATCAGCTGATTTGGACAATCATTCACTATTTCTCTCACTATTTTCAGAATAAGCCTGTTAATTAATTGCCTGTTAATTAATAATGAGCACACAGTATATGCTGAAAGGTTAGTACTAACTTGCCAGATCAACACACAAACTCAGTCTAGACATGCATCAAACCCTCAGTGTAGATAGTGAGTGTGTGGTAGCATTGACAACTGAAGACTGGGAACTATCTGAGCCTGAATTAGTTGAGAAGAGGACCGCTGAAGCAAATCCCCATTCTCCCCATTTGCCAAGCTGCCCTTTTCCACTGACTATCCCCACAACAAACACAATATAGCAACAAAATACTCTCTTAATGGGGCTTTGACCTACCCAGTGGGAAAGTGCTGCTGAATGCCAGAGTGAGAATGGGGGGAAGAGTATGTATGGACTGGGAGAGGACTGGGATCAGTGATGCACATCGAGCTATCAGACTCAAACCCCTGAACCCTTCAACTGCTCAGCCCCGTTCCTCCCCCAAACCTCCTCATCCGCTCCCTCCACCATCCCTGTCTAGGACATTCTTTCCCCTTCTACCCCATTCTTTTCTTCTTCTATCTCCCTCTCTCCCTCTCTCTCTCTTTCTATACTTCTCTTTGCCCTCCTCTCTCTTTCATGTGGTAAAAAGAGTAGCAGATTTCTGCTCATTGATAAACAGAGGGATGTTATTCAATGCCCTCTTCCTATGGTGCAATGCTATGTGTGGCATTTTCTACATACTAATAAACCAGACTGAATATGTAGGGCTTTGACTGAGGTCTCTCATAACTAGGCCTTTGTTTGGGTTCTGTGTCCTCATGGCCTTGCATAACATTCAGTAGGAGTTAGTCAAATACGTCCCAAGTCAGATATGTCTCATGTCTACCGCACGACTTTTAACTATGGTTACACTCGACCAAACCTCCAAACTGAAATGTCATACACTCCTGTTAAGAGACTACAGAGCTGACCTTTGACTCATGTCTGTTAGACTGAAGGTGTGGCAGCAAGTTCATTACAGGACATAGCTGAAGCACTACTGTCATTGCTAATACTACAAGGAAACACTGTGTTTGTGCCTGTGTGTGTTTGTTTATCTGTGCATATGTGTTTGTACAAGTATGTGCATGCATATGTGCATACACATGTATCCACACATGTATGCATGTATATATCTGCAAATGTATGTATCTACATATGTATAATATGTGTAATATAATAATAATATACTCATATCTGCGTATACATACATTGCCCGCAGATATGAGTACATTATTGTTTTACCCTGTGTGATGGTAACAATTCAGTAAGCGTTGTGAGCCAACACTTGCAGCCCCTGGGTCACAAAAAAAGAACAAAATGCACCAAAATTAGACAAAGCACAATGCAGCTTCTGTTGTTACAGTGAAACTTGCCCCCCTCTGTCCCCAACACACATCTGCAAAATCATTAGCAGATGTCTAAAGAGCCTCCCTCAGCCAGATATCGCAAATACACGCTCTCTACCTCGCTGAATTATTCCATTTTCTCTGTCACTGTCTGGCTCCGCTCCTCTGCATTTCCTCAATTCCATCGCCTCCATAAAAAAAAAAAAAAAAACTCATGGGGTGTATTGCAAATGCACATACTTGCAAATACACACTTGCATGAAAGCATACACAAAACACACACTCACACCTCTTTGTTGAGCTCTTTCCTCCAGTGTGAGGCTTGTCCCATTCCAACAAAACCATGGTCACCAGTACAACCATGAAACTGCTGTTAACAATTCAACACATCCTCTCTCTTGCTCTGTGTCTTTCCCTCATGCTGCGTGTGGCAGATCTCCAAAGCTGCGTCATATGTTGAAGTTGTCACAACATTTCACAGTCCCTGTTCCTATTTAACCTTTCACCTCATCAAACATCTGTCTTTTTTTATTTTGAAGGGGAAAAATACCTGTTTATCTCATTTCTACTTTGTGGCGAAATGAAAACAGAAGGGAAATCCTTTTGAAAAAACGCTCAATAGTCTTTTTGTTTTCTTTCCGCCGTAACTGACATGGAAACACATGACTTGCAGACGGCAGCTAAGCCCTGCTTCCTACAACCAGTACGCCACTCATCAGCTCTACACTCAATGATTATCGCCTCGTAATTAGTGGTACAGGTTTCACAAGCCAAGCAGAGAGTGTAAAAGGTGTGCCAGGGCAAGTGCATGCCAGGCAGTTAAGTTGGGAGCGGGAGGGTTCGGTGGGGAGAGGAGAAAATGGATAGAGTCCATTGTGAGACACAAGGCTCTCAGGAATTTACAGTTGGTCTCATAAAGCCAATGAAAACCAGAGCTTAAAAACAGCAGGCACAGCCATCTAAAGGAAAACACTGGAAGACAGAAAGACGAGAAAGTTCTGAATGGACAGCAACAGGCACGCAGTTCCTGTATGATAGCAAAGTGACAGAAAGACAGGGAGGGACGGACAAAGACAGAAAAAGGAGAACCTCATGGTATGTTATTCAGTTATTGTAAGTAATGAGGAATTACTTGGCGAACACGTGTACACGTGTGCTAATAACTGCACCATAGAAAGAAATACATGCACGTACTGGGTGTCTGTCCTCTTAAATAGACCGCTACTTGGCTATAGGATCAGAGCAGCCGGGTTTAATTAAATGGAGTGTGCTTTTCATAGTAAAGTGATAATATCTATTCGAGCTTACAGGATTAGTCTCAGTTACAGGAGAACACTGGAATGTCGAAAGAGCGGTTACTATAGTCGATCAGTGAAAATCCACAAGGCATTAGTCAGGTCACAGCTCCAGAGGTTAGTGAACCACTGTTGCTAGTCTGGAACATGGTGACCTTCAGTGTGCCAGAGCTAATGGAGGCCTGCCACAAGACTACCTCATAACCAGGATTTGGCTCGGTTATGCTAGCACCGGTTCAACAGTGTGTGCGGTGTGTGTGTGTGCGTGTGTGTGTGGGTGTGTGTGCGTGTGTGTATCATCAGTGTCATGTTGGCACTGCACTTCAACAAGAATACAAAGCACAGCCATAAAACTCTTAAAAACCATAGCAGCTGCTGGTGCTGAACTCAAGGAGCAACATACCCATTGATGTGAGTGTGTGTGTGTGTGTGTGTGTGTGTGTGTGTGCATGCATGTGTGTTTTGGGAGTCTTTCAGAGGGTATAAATGGGCAAAAGGAAAGACATGGCTTCGTATCCAAATAGCTCCCAAAGCTCTGAGAAAGAAATGGATGGGGGGAAATAACGCACATGGACAAGAAAATGGAATGGTTTGGAGCCAAATGATCCCGAACGAATATGTAAACAAAGCTGAGCTGGATTTCCATCAGACATCTGAGTGAACCCTGGGTTGCCGCTGGTGCTGGCCTCTCACTTCATGTTCCGATGTTATATGCGTACACTAACCGCGGAGGTTTTCCAGAGGACATGAGGAGATGGAGTGAAGGTGAAAGAGAGGAGAGAGGCTCATTACAGAGACAGTATAGTAGCTCTTTGCTCGTTTTGCCTTTGTTTGTTTGGCATTTGGCTGGTGTTTACCATTAGCGCGTAGGGTCAACATTCAGACCCTGGCCGTTAGGCTTTCTCATAGGGCAGCGTCCAACAAAGGCAGGAGTCTGCTTGTCTGCACAGAGAGGCCCCTAGCCATGCCAAACAGGGGCCCGGGGTCACCTCATCCATGCCCTCTGCCTATGTGTAACTACGGGGGACAAACATGGGCCGGTCAGCAAACCTAATGAGAGTATATGGATATAGGATTGCATAGTGATTGAAATGTGTGCAAGATGACTTTGCGTGTTGGTGGAAAGATAATTAAAGACATTCAGCAACAATAACAACATACATGATGGGAACATTCTTGCTCTGCAGCATTTAGTCTGATAATGCATCGTCAGTGACTGTATCATCGGAAGGACAAACAACTATGGAAGGTCTTTCTTTTCTGTTATTGTAGAGAAACCTACAGGTACCATTATACTCTCCCTACATTAAAGATTCAATTTGTACATTGACTGAACCCTAGATACTCCTTTGCTATCCACAGAAGTCACACATACAGGTTAGCAGAGGAGTGTTATGTCCTGACAGAAACTATGGGGAGCCATCAATGTTAATAGGGTCTATCATAAGTAAGTCCTTGTTGGTTGGTATTCTAAAAAAGTCTGAGGCAAGTCAAAGTCATTTTTCGGCTACAGGTACTAATGCATTTCTAGTGCTTTTTCAGATTGGCAACCAAGTCTTACCTGAAGAGGGTGGGATGGACAATCTTAGCTTTATCTTAGATGTTATTGCCCTGTCCTCACCTACTTCTGTTCAGACCCAGAGTAGCACTACCCCGTTTTATTCTTCTTCTACATTTTTGTCATGCCCTGTGCTTCTCAAATTAAGATTCGGAATAATGTGCTTTTGCTGAAAGGTTTTTCCTGTTGTAGAGCCTTAGATCCACAGCCATATTGTGACCACGCTGTGCACAAAGGGAGCCGTTTCCACAGAGAATACCCAACACTGCCTGAATGCCAACGCTGGATCTTAGCCTAAACATTCTCATATATCAAAGCGAATCAAAAAGGACACTTCTCTCACGCCTCAGGGCCAGGTACAGAGCTGAACAATTCAATCAGTAGTATGCCCAATCCACTTAGTCAGTGGAAGAGGCGATTACAGAAAATTAAGAATTTGGGAAGTGGCATGAGAAAAGCTCAGTTTTTGTATCCAAGTATGAAACAACAATTGGAGTGATGGCTGGGAACTTGGAGAGAGTGATTTCTGTGAGGTTTGAAGTGGAAAACTCCTTGCCTTGATGGGCTGCTGACGATGGTGAGTGGGCTGGTGTAATCCGGGTGGTCAAAGATCCCAGCTGTCCCAGCTCCCTCAGCCATGCCAGCTGGATGCGGCGAGGCCTTGGGAGCCACTGGGACCACAGGGACACCAGCCAGAAGGAAAGAGAACAGATTTACTGGTATAATTGGTAGAATTAGAAGCAGAGGAAGCATGGTTTTGAACATCCCTAGGATTACTGACATCTTTGATAATGAGGATTGAGGAAAAGCCAGTGGTAACTGAAGACTTTGGCGCTGTTCTCAAAACAGAGTGGGACAGCACAGAGCGAGATGAAGAATGAGAAAAAGATATGAAGTTCAGTGAAGGCCATGTATATATTGGGGGAATTGATTCAGGAGTGACAGCCTTTATAATACATTGGGAGCTCTCAGTTTGGACTCTAACCCAAGGTTCCTGTGTCAGTATCTGTGAATGCCTCTACAAATTACCTCAATTACTGCAGAATGTCCCATCTGGCGCCTCCAAAGGCCCCCAAAGCCCACCACTGACTGTCTGCTATTGAGTGCATGCATGCATGTGTGTGTGTGTGTGTGCATGAATGTTTGTGTTCATGCATGCAGCTGTACGTTTTCCAGGTTTTGCATATCTAGGGAGTGCTGTGTGGCTGTATGGACTGTAGTACATTCCTGTGTACTTCCTCAGTATCTAAATATTTGTCTGTTAGTATCATGGAAGTATTATGTCCAAGGATGCTGAGGGGTCCATTTAAGCCAAGAACAGGAGCTTAAGTCATCAGCCATCCTCATACTCCCTCAGAGAGGACAGAGCTGGACTGGAAGGCGCCAGATGCCCAATCTTCAATTTGGACCTTAACTCGTGTCATTACAACCATCTGGAGGTAGTGAAACACATTTTTCCAGATTAGAGGACCTAGAAAAACATTCACGCATTGTCTCTCCCTTTTATCACATTCATACCTCTATCCTGTCCTCTCCTGTCCTCCCCACTCAACAAAACTCTGCATAATCATAATGCTATGCAGTATTCATCCAGCAGGTCCACATGGTCACAGTCTCCGGAGGCGCCATCATGGTCAAACAGGGACATGAGGAGAGCCAGGACAATGCTATCGGACCCTGATACAATTATAGAGTTAGCTCTGCATTTACTCCCTGCACTCTGTTAGGTGCACAGGCATCCATCACAAAGCTGCGTGGATGAGATAACTTTTCAACAGCCACTATTCACATCTGCGGACCAGATATATACACACGCATACGTGCACACACACACACACATATCCACGAAATCAGAGCGTAAGGAAGGCTGACACGTTTACATTTCCTCATGCAGTAATGAGGAGGGAGAAAGAAAGTGAAAGTGAGAGCATGTGAGCGAGTGCATCTCTGTGTCTTCTGGGTTTGATTATGCTCATCTTCCATCATATACTGGAAATAAACTCAGTAGAAAACAGCAAATTGCAATCAACCATGAATTATCCTATCATAGAAAACTCAGAAAATCAACACTGTGGTCGACTACACCCAGACACAGTAGTCAGTTGCTTCCTCAGCTGAAAATGCACCATGTAAAATAAGTCATTTTTCTGTTGCTTTTCTTCATAATGTCGGCTACATCATGGTTGTTGCTGTTATCTTAAGTCACATGCTTTTCATATTCATTCAAATGGAAGACAAGGTGCTAATGTTCCTTTTTTACCTGTTTATCTATGAGTCACATGGACACACGCGCGTACACACACAGTCTAACTAATGCATTTTTCTTCATTTCATCCAATTTGTAGCCATGTGAGAACTGCGGCCACGGTTTGTAAGCAGATCACAGCTTGCCATTTTTCATTGGGGACAAGCGTGTGTGTGTGTGTGTGTGTGTGTGTCATGATTGTTTGAGTGGGGGCCGTAATAATGCAGTGCGGTATCAGACCATCTCTTGGATGACAAAGCTTGTTTTTCCTCTTCCAGCAGCCTCTTGCGGCCTCCCAGCTTTATCACTTCCAGGCAGTTAGCTGGCCACCTGGGAGGTCAGGCTGTTGTGTTGTGTTTGTGTTTGTGTGTGTGTGTGTATGTGTGAATGTGTGGGTGTGCACATGTGTGAATGTGTGGGCGTTGTCCTGTGCTGTGCTGTGCTGGGCAGGGCCTGTGATCCAGTATGTGAAGCAGAGAAGAGATGACCGAGATCTGTAAGTCCGTGATTGATACATGAGAGAAAATTGAGCCCTGAAAAGAGCCAACCGCATTTGACCTTTCCGTCTCCTAATCAAAACACTCAGTGGAAACTCCTCAAAACAGTGGAAAGAACACACAAACACACACGCACACACACACACACACACACATGCACACAGGGTGGATGGAGTGGAAAGTGCAAGTGTTTTCCCAGTTTGGGAGAGGTGAGTAATCAAGCCTTGCGATCGGGAGCAGTGTCACATGTCTGTATCCTCACTGATAAGCAAAGGCTTGTCTCAGTTGACACACACTCTGACCTCTTGGTTCGACTCTTGGATTTTTAGCAGCTTTCTTAAAAAAAAAGAGACATGCATCTGTTTATTTACTTGCTTGTTTATGGGATTATAATTCCAAATGTTTCATTGATGTGGTCTCATATAAATAGATGAATCAAGGTAAGGCGGAAACACTTGCTGCAACATTTGGAGTGCATAATACACTCTGATTAGGTTTGACATCACGATACAAGCAGATGCTCCACTTGAAAATCATGGGAAAAGAGACAATAAGGAGATCTGGGCCTTATTAAAATGCCAGAAACTGATACAGACAACAAATTGGACTGAAGCACTGAAGTGAGGGGTCAGACAGGGAACAGGACCCTGTTCTTTCTGTCAGCACTGCCTCCCTTCTCAATGTGCTAATCACGAGGAATTTTACAGCTGCTAATCTGTTTAGCTTTACAGACATTTGACAGGCACATTTAGTATATTTACTATCATGAGATAATCTTCCCGTTCGTCTTCGTTAACACCCGTAGACGTCCATATGCAGCACATAGAAACACAGACATCAGAGCACAGTCAAGTACAGTCTACCTCACTGGTATGCAGGCACACACACAAACACACACAGGCACGTTGGTGAAAGTCGGCGGCTGCAGCCACTACACTGTGTTTGTTTTTCTGCGGATGGCCAATTCAGATGGGCGGACTTTCAAAGCCGTCTCTAATCCATTTGATTAGCTGAACCCAGGAACCTGGGCTGCAGACAAAGAGCTCTTTCACACATGTAGCCGCTGCTTACAGCTACATGTGATCCCAGGAATCTGTACATCACAAAACCTTCTCCAGCATTCCACCTCCCCCCTTTACTTTTAATTCTGTTTGTGTTTCCCTTGTTTTGTTTTTTTTTTGTCCCGGCTGATAAGGCAATTGAAACTGAAGTGTGTCTAAGCAGATACACCGCAACAACACGGATCATCTGTGTTTTTATTTCCGTGTGCTCTGCGGTTTTCAAGCTTGATTAAAACATCTTTAACATCTCTGCTAAATCATTACCCATGTGTAATGCATTCTCTTTCACAGAAATACAACTCCACATGAATAAGAATCAGGGTGTGAGGTTGAGATGGAGTGATGGTGATTTAGAGATAGGGCAGAAAAGGGGCTATGAAAAGTCCCAACTGATTGATATCAGAAGGAAATAATTTAGCTCCAGGCAAAGGATGAATGATTCCCTGTGCTGGTCTCTGCTTTATTTTCTCCAAAGAGAATGGGAAATTTTGATATTTGATATTTTAGGAGAGGTTTATGAAACCCTCCCCAGTGCCAAAAATAACTAACTTATTAGTCAATGGTCAATATCTCAACTGTAAGCAAACAAAGGCTGTTGAGTTGTGTTAGTTTACACAGAATGCCAAATTGAGGCCATAAACAGATGTTTTATTTGTAAAATAACAGCAGAAGAAACGCATTCCTCCTCGTTATTTATGTCAACACGTCATTAGCAGCTTCCACATGTTGCCATCTCTGATTCGGACGTTGATTTGGAAGGCGTAATCGAAGGGCCATCTGTTTGGGAGGGGACTCTGACGTCAAAAGTCTCCCCGCGAAAAGATCATACGAGCTCCCAGGGAGGACCGACACGGTTCAGCCAAACTCACGTGAGCACCACCGTCCCGTCAAGCCCTAAACACATGATCCAACGGGGGAAGAATGCGTCGCTGTAAAACGGTGATCCAAAAACTTTGCAAGAACCCTAAAAAGCTGTAGTGTGAATAGCTGGGATAGAGTGCTCCCCTTTTTTTACTGCTGTTTCGCCAACACTGGATCAAAGTTGTTACGGGTCCCCTGAGCTCTCCGTTCCATGCGCTCTCAGTTCCATCACATATGTCGACTTTTTTTTAGATTGCAAACTGGGAAGCGGCGAGAAACAGCTTGTATTTTGTTTTCAAGGCTTCCTGCTGAGGCCATGAAACATTCCTTCGCTCCCATGTAAAAGGACTGCAGCAACATTAAAGTGAGCATCTCCGAGTGGCTGTTTACTGGACTTTAAAAAAAAATGGGCACACATATGCTGTTTAGGGCCAAGCTTATTAGCATTGACACCCTGTGGTCCCTTCTCCTGCACACACACACACACACACACATACAGCATGTGTGATCATTTGCACATATGCTCACATCGGCCTTCTCTAATGGAAAAAGTTGTCTGAAGAGCCCTTCCTTATGAGTGGTGCAATAAATAAAACAACAACTTGTCAAAACATTCAATGAAATGTGCATTAGGCGTCATCCCCAGGAGACCAATTTAAAGGTGTGTTCCACAATTTAATAGGCTGTTCCAGGCAAAAAGCACTTGGGACAGAGGCTGACTGAAAGCCTGCCTGCCTGCCCGCCTGCCTGACTCTGTGTGTGTGTGTATGTGTGTGTGTGTGTGTGGGTGTGTGTGTGAGTGAGTAAGTGACTGAGTGAGTGAGTGAGCGTGCCGGTTCTGCAGGCACATGCAGGAGTTTTATGCGACACAGAGGAGAGGCAGTTTCGGGTTAGCGAGGGAGTGCCGGTGTGTGACAGAACTTTGGAAGCAGGCAGCTGTTGGCTTTCAGATCCCTCCCTGCTCTGCTGGTTGGAGCCATCATGGCAGTAACAGCTAATGAAATGTTTTCCCCGAGGACAATGATAGCAACCACTAAAACACAACTGCCTACTGTACTTTCTCTATAGACAAAAACCATAACAAAAACAGAGAAAATGCAGAGTGAAAGAACGAAAGACAGAGAGGGAAACGCAATAGTGCTGGGCAGGGGAAGAAACAGAATCGCGTCTGTGTGTGTGTGTGTGTGTCTGCCAGTGGATTACATGTGGTAATATCCATGACTGATTCTTATCTCATAACATAGAGCACAATGTTTGGCATTTAGAGGTATGAAACAATGCCTGCTGCTAATTGTTATTTACCCCTCCCCAAGTGTCCACAATGATGTATTTCGTAGCTATTTGACCTAAGTAACTGAGCTTTGGAGTACACCCGCAACTTACTCTTCTTTGTCTTCTTTCTTTCTTTTCTTCTTTCTTTCTTTCATTCTTTCTTTCTCACCATCCTCTCCTAGCCAGCTGTGAATCTGTCCAGCCAGGCAGCAGGACACATCTGGGATGTATTGGACCCAGGAGAGAGCAGAAAGAGGGGGCAGCTGGAACCCATCAGGCTCCAAGCAGATCAGGAGATCTGCTCTGCGGATGGGATCCGACCGGTCCTGGGCTCTAAACTCACCCGGGGTCTTCGTGTAGAAAGGAGGATGAGCAAGGCACGGGATGATATTGCATTTAGAATCTGATCCAGGCGGACTTGTATGTTTTTAGGTTTGAGTGGATTATGCCAGTTTTTTTTGATCTACGGATCTAAGTCAGCAGCATGAAGGTGAAGGAGGGGCGCAACGGGCAACTGTGAAAATACAAGCCGAATACCGGAGCCAGAGAACTGGGCCAGAGGGGAGAGATACGATGCCCTGTGTGTGTTTGCTGACAGTCATGCAGGTTTTAGCAGGGCTTGAGAGTGTGTGTGTGTACTGTACAGTATGTGTACATAGCACCACTGATACAAAAGAGAATATTTTTGCACAATAAACCGGTCTCACTATGCACAACATAACACTTTTTTATGAGCTTACTATTTTCTCACGCTCCCACTCTGGTTTTGCGCAAAGGAGGTTGCAAATTAGAAATCCCTTATGGAGAGAGAGGAACGGATGTGATGCAACAACTCTGCACTTCAGTACTCTGAATAATATATACACTTGAGTTCCTTGGGGCACCTGCAGCACTGAGACAGCAGTTATCCAGGCAAAGGTTTGGTAATTAATTTTTGAAGGCTTGCTCTTGAACAAGTTTAATCTTAATTTATATGCATACATAAACACACAGTTCAAAGAGCAACCGGTGAACCACTTAGTAAACATTTGAACTCGTAATTTCCTCAGACGGTAGCTTGAGGATATTCAAACATGGAATCAAACATTGGGACTCAGCCAGTGAGTAAGTCCAATCCCTCTTTTCAGCAGCCTCAGCAGTCCTCCTCTCCTCCCGCTCCCAAACAGAGCAGACATCTGTGGACAGGTTAAGCCAGGTGTGGCCTGACCTGGGCCTGGGAAGCCTGGGGTTAGATTTGGAGCCTAATGCAGGGGGACAGATGTGTTTGGTGGGGGGCGCTGATACTAACTTGGCCTGACACCTAGAGCCTATGGTGATGATGGGGATATTTGGACATGTCTGTACCCTGTAATCCCTTTACGCTTGGCCTTTTCAGATGAGAAGTGAAATGAGTAAAAAATGTGTTAGAAAATCACCTGATAGGCACTTCTGAATCTTTGCCCTCTGGCATGTTTTTGCTATTGAACTCCAAACACACCTGCCCCGCGGCACCTTGCACCTGCTACAGCCGGGAACCCGGACTGCCACCAATTGTCAAAATGGAAGGGGTCGCTTTGAAGACATGTCACTGAAAATTAGATGTGGGGAAAATGTTTTAAATGGTGCTGGCATTTGCCATAATGTGGTTACAGCCTTTCTCTGTGCATATGTTATTATTTTTTTTCTGGCATCTTGAAGACTTTCCATGTCAACATGTTGCACTGTGAAAGAGAGAAGACAATGGCAAAAGTCAGCGTGTGATATGTGTGATATTACAGAGCTGGGGTGTGTGTGGACAGCATGTATTCCTTCAAAGGGCAGGGCTTTTTTTGCTGCGGGCAACCAGATCTTCTGATACTGGCTCTCAGCGTTTGTCAAGAGAACAATATTCATCATCCCTGCCAGAAATCATGACCCACCCTGGGAAAATGGAGCAAAGCACCATGTTAATCCAGTATGCAGTCATGCACACACACGAACAAATACACATGCATGGACCCCCACCCCTTGCCACAACCACACATACATACTTGCACACACACAGAGTTGGGCCATCTTTATGAAGTCCGACACACGGTTTCTGCTGTTATATGTAATACAATATATCACACCAGAGTGCTTGCAAATTTCATCTATAAAACCCTAACAAATGCCTTGTTGGTACCTTACAGCAGAATCATGTGTCATGTATGAAATATGCACTTTTTACAACCACCAAACTGCTCTGAATTTACAGTTCGATTAGTGTTTTGAATTTCATCTCTCTCATTGCATTTGTCTCATGTCCGGCCAGCAAACCAAACTTCTCACTTTCACATAGTGTTTCCATATGTTCCAAATGTGCCCTGAGCTGTTGGTATCACGGGGCACCTGCTCAACTCGGGTTTCATAGTACATATGCCCTGTATGATTTTCCTCACTCCTACAAATAAGGGAGTGGTCTATATTACAGATTTACTACAGGAAACCTGCAGGATTCCATTTGTTCATGATTGTTCTTCTAGTTGTTTCCTAATCAGTAGCATGCAGAGTCTCCTCATAGAGCATGAAAGCATAGGAGAATAGCAACAGAACAATGCACAAATACAATGCAAAAAAATTTATTTTTTTTTTGGTGACCAACTCCTATCCTCAAACTCCCAGTGGTTCCCAAACCACTTTGTGCTCCGAAGATCCTTCCAGTTTTTTACTTTTCCCCTGGTCACAGTACACTGATGTCTTTCTCAAATTGCAGTTCTGCGTGAGCTGTGTGTATGTGTGTGTATGTATATTTGTGCGTACATCTGTCAGCCCGCCTCTTTGCTTACAGCACACACACCAGCAAAAAATCAGAACTCAGCCAGACTGAATGTTGTCCAACACAGTGACTCACTGCTTTGAGAGAGTAAACAACATGCTGGAGTTGCATATTAGTCACTTGCTACAATGACAAAGCTACAGTCATCCCTTTGTATGTTTATGGTTCTGTTGAAGCAGGCCTTTGTCTGCCTAGCTGTCACTCAAAAGACCACCCAACACAGTGTCAGCATCTCTAAAAAAAAAAAAAAAAAAAAAAAAGCCCTGGGTCATTTTTCAAAGTGTGACAGATCCTCATGAGAGAGAGAGACAGCGAGACAGAGGAAGACAGTCAGAGATCAAATGCTCAAGCTGGACATGAGAGGAAGGCAGAAACGGAGATGAGAGAGGGGTATAAACTGTGCAGAGGATAAAGCAGCTCACAGACTGTAGTTTCTAGACAAAAATCACTTTCCAAAGAGACACATCCTCTCAGGAAGCCGGCTTTGCACCGTCCTGTCACTTCCAGGCGACCTGATCCCCCGCTCCCAGGTCCCGAGCCACTTCGGGAAGCCTGGAATCTTGGAATTCCAGAATCCCGAAGCGGTTCCTGCACGGTGACAGCGGACTCCCCCCCCAACCCCCGGCCTCACTTCCTTCCTTTCTGCCTCCCTTCCCTTCCTAGAAATCTCCACTTCGGTGTTTTCCTACTTCGCCTTCCCTCCTTGTCTCTTTCTCTTGTGCCTGCCCGCAGTTTGGTCATAATTGTGTCCTCCACTTTTCCACACTGCTCTGATATCAAAGTCACAGGTGGAGATCTGTCCTGCAGTGGGGCTGTTAGACTCACTGTCACACAGCTCACTGACTCACAAACAACTCGTGACCCATTCAGCTAAACATTTTTTTCTCCTGCTCGCCGCTCCTTTTCTCATCAATGGGACCATGTACATGCAAACCAAATTTTCTGAACTATGCACTAATGCAAAGTGACACATTGGATTCCACTACAAACAGAATTGGCCCCTCAAGACCTCCTCGCCTCCCCATTTCGTTATTGGACCATCAAGGTCTTGTAAGCAATTTGGCCTTTGACCTGGTTATTGACTGTTAGTTTAGCCGCTGTCTGTGCCTGGGGTTTACACATTTGCCTTTGCCTGCAATATGTCTCTCTCACACTTTGACCTAAGCCCTCAGAACCTCCCTCTATCAATGGCTTGTCTTCTTTTTCTCTCCCTTCATCACCTGTACTCTTCTATGCTATACCTATTGTCGTTTAAGTCTTTATTCTTTTTTTTGTACCTTTCATTCTACCCCTCTTTCATTCCATATCATCTTTTCTGTCTTTCCCATCTCTCTACGAATGCTTTGTTAGAGGCCATCCTTTGTAAAAAGCCTTGTTGACGGACAACTGGGTGCCCCTGCTCTGTTGTATTCCAGCTCTTCCAGTTGCTATGGCGCAACAGTGATCGCTTGGCTGAGCACAGCTCTCTCCCGTCTCTTTTTTTTTTGGTGTCCAAGGTTAAGTTGATCCATCAAGGCGGAGGCAATAAAATGAGGAATAATAATCCAGTATTGCTGCCTCTCTATGGCCTCTTGCCTGGAGGAATTTTCAATTATCCAGGCAGGTATTCCCAAGATATCAGTGCAATGCAATTGAGAGCAGCCCACATGTGCACGTCTGTATAGATGGAGAGGCTGCGAGCCTCTTAGTGTTTAGGCTCTCAGTCACCAGAATGGTGACTACCCCAGGGTAATGGAGGTCTTATAGAGTGCACACACTGTAAATCTCCTTGTCTCAGAATGGAGGGAGGGAGTGCATTGGCAAGGTTATGATGAGAAACGTCGGCCATACATCTGGTTTGCCTCTGCATAGAGATACGGGTGTGTTTCATTGTTGTGTTGTGTTTCAGGGGGCAACGCTGATGTGGAATCAGACATATGGGCATCAGATAATAGTTACAGAGGCAGTTTTCAGGGGTAAGAGCCAGTTTGTCATTACTTAATTTGACAAGATGGGCTGAACTTGCCTTTAATTGGTGTAATGAAAAGATCAGTTGCAGAGCTGGGCTGATGGAGGGCTGTGAGGACAAAGCAAACATAACTCTAGGTGAGGACCTCAATCTAGCAGCTTGTTTCACAACTGGACTGTGACCATTTTTAGAGACAATTCCTTATGTTGTACCCTATAGGTTTTTGTCAATTTCAGTATCCGATGACGAGATTTCTGCCCATATTTATCAAGCAGTTTGGCTGACACATGTTTGAGTGAGACATTCTTTAACAATGAGTGATTACCATCTTATATAATCACTCTCAACTATTGACACAGCTGGCTGTTTGTAAGAGCAATAGGGAGGCAAACTTTGAACTAAGCAGCCACACAGAGATACTAGAGGTCTGAGGTACAGACTGGCTCTATGGCCTGGTGGTCAAACAAGAGCCAGATGCTCTCCTGGCTTCCCCACATTATTCCGCATATTATTTATTAACCTCACTCAAGGTCTGTGCCAAAGAAGTTCTATCCATCCAGTGTGTTGCATCCAGTCCATCATGAGCCAATCACCATCCTGGCCAGCCCCCAACAAAACTGAGACTTTGGCCCTTTCTGACGGAGATGGAAGCCCGTTGAAATAAAGCCCACCAGTAAGATGGGTCCAAATGTTGCTAGAAAACAGTCAAGTGTCAAGCCTCCGTCGTCCAGAGTGACTGCAGTTGCGCTTGCAATTCCAAGGACATCGCTGTCCTGTAGCCGCTGACGCAAGACCAGCCACCGGCCAGGTTGTTGCATAAGCTCTGGAGCCACATGAAAAAGCCAGCCTGGAAATGAAAATCACTGACAATCTCTCTGGTCACTTTCACAGAACCACACAACTCCTCCTCGCGCAGGCTACCGGCCAAGCACATCATAACAACCCTGCACGATTTCTCTCTCCCTCTTCGACAGTGTGACTGCCGTGTGCAGGATCCACAAATCAAAACCCGAAGCGCGAGGGGGACATGTGCTTGCAAAATGTTAACATATTCATACGTCATATCTGCTGCATGTGTGCGTGCACCTGTGGCGAATGCATGTGGTGCATTTCTCCAAATCGCCGTGATAATTACTTAATTCCGTAATATTATTCCCACTCCCCCTTCTACATGAGAAAATGCAACCCATTCATCAACGATGTCATATGAAAACAATAGTGAGAAAGTAAAAGTAGAATTGCTGGAATTCTCCCACAGCGATGAGCGTTCCACAAGCAAAACAAACAACAAATTATTCCCAAACACAAAGTCAAAGTCCCCACGGGCCAAGTTGATGCCACACATAACAATTTGTTATATGGTTCTGATCGCAACAATGAAAGCCATCGCTCCTGGAGGACTCCCAAGAATTTCAAACACTTTGAATCCAGTGAGTCAGGGCACTCGGCGTCATGCACTCATTCACCCTGTTTACTCTCCAAACTGTGAGATACACAGGAATCTTCAGTGCATTAAACTGTGCGTCAGTTATCAAGGGACTAAATGAAATAAACTTTAAGAAATCATTTGAGCAGATTTTTAGTCCTCAGAAAGTCCCAGTTGTCCTCTTAGATTTGGTTAACATGTTGTTCTGTGTCTGTTTCATCACTCAAGCATTTTGGACTTAAGGCAGCTCGTCCTTCCCAAAGTAAAAATGCCATTATAATGAACTCTCCTCTAAAACCTGTCACTTCCAGTCCATCTGGATTACTGTGGTCAGTGAGGCAGAGATGGTATCAATATAATAATCCCTTTTTCATAGAAGGACGTACATGGCTCTGTGGAATACTCAATTCCGATTGGTCAATCGGGGGACTCTTTGGTCAGTTAGCTCTGAATAATGGCCACTGAACTGTATTATTGACCGTTGCTACGGGCAACCAGTTAGTTTGCTACATGGCTGTGCCCAGTTTTGTGAAACTTTTAAGCTATAAGTAATAAAATCAAAGTTCTGTGTCAATTTACTAATTTGTTTTTGTCAAGTAGCCGTGTAACAAGCATGATAATGTGCAGCCAGCCGGTCATTATGTTCTGTGTGGAAATAAGGCATTATGAACAGCATAAGCGAAAAGTTACGTGTTGTTGTTGGAGGAACCCATTTCTCTTCAAGAAGCCAAATAGATGGGAAAATACCACACACACACACACACACACACTGCACTGTAAATCCCAAAGCGTAGTTTGCAAAACTCTCTGACTCTAATGGCGCCCATTCAACATTAAAATAAAAGAACTATAGAGCAGGGCAAAATCCATTTCAGAGCCAGGCACTGTAACAGCAAACAGATGGGTGTTCTACTATTGAACTTAATTGATGGAGGAATGGAAATAATTTCACCCTCACCAATCAGAGGTAATAGGGGCTGGTCCTCCCCCGACACCCCTACTCTAATTAAACGGTGCTGGCTGTGTACAGTGTAACTCCTCAAGTTGGTTCACTCCATTGGGGATTAAGACTTATTTACTTGGTTTGGCCTCTGCATTGTAACACATGGCCTGACCCTGTAATTGCACAGAGCATGCTGTAATTTTACATTAAATTGTTGTGTTTTTCCACCAGAGGAAAGAAATCAAGGTAAATAGCTTATTTCTGTATATCAGGGCACGATCTCTGTCTCATTGTATAACCGGTGTGACTTTGATGACTGTGAAACTGTGAAAATAAAGAGGTTCTCAGTCCTTAGCTCATATGAAGGAGCATGCAGGCTGAAGTTTTCACTCTACAAAGGCCATGTTCTTTGGTCAGTGAAGGGAGTACAGATATTAGGAAGCGTGAAACACCAGGGACAGCATGTGGAACTGGTGATACACTCTCGATCCAGCCAGGCAGAAAGCCAGAAGGGCCCGGCAAAGTCATTTCCCCAGGAAAGAGCTCTCACGGTCCAGGTTGGCATGCTCCTTTTGCCCTCTGGCATTCCCCCACCGCTGGGAATTAAATCTCTGCACAATGCTTGACTAGGATACTTATTTTTCTTTTGATTGTCTACCCATTTTCCTGTGTATTGTTATTGGTTACAGTTGTTGAAATTATCCGAGAAGCAGACCGGATTAAGAAGTATAGACACATATGATTCGCTGCTTTACATGTTAATAGGATACAGTAAAGAAAAGTTGGAACTGCGAAGTTGGAAATACAAGACATTTGAAAAGAATCAAGCGCATTCCGTTCAGGCATTTTTCTTGCCCGGAGAGGAGAGAGAACGGAAGGAGGCTTCAGTTTGTTGGACGCTGCTCAGGAGATGAAGACATGGCTGTGCAGCAAGTTGAATGCTCACCAGAGGCGAGTTTGTCGAGGTCTGGCGTCCACTCCGCTCTGTTTATGATGCCTGAGTCAACTCCACAACAGTAAACAAAGAGAGGGCTGCAATCAATCAGCACGTTAGGCAATAAACAGACCGAATTGCCACTGGAGGCTTTGTGGAAGCCAATGTGAGAGCAGAGTCAACGTGACCACCTCATCATTTGCGTCAGGCACACAATAAATTACAGTTGTGTACAGAACAGTAAGCTTCAGATCAATATAGCACTGCAGCATACAGAGCTGTATTTAGTGCAGTAAATACAGTGTGGGATAGATTTATTTGGTGCACCTATAAATTATGCACCCATAACCCTGACCTTACAACCCAGGCTTAATTTAAATGCTAACCTTAACTCAGACATTGGACATCTATAGACCACTCTTCACACCATTTTCTGAAACCCAGTAAAACTTTTACTTGTGTAACAGTCCCTTGATTGTAAAGTGAGTATCAGCACTGGACTATCCAAATAAAATGTGCATGCAAACTCTTTGCAGCTGGGGGTCCCAGGGATAAAATGTCCTTACATGGGATCCTGTGGATTAATTTGTTTCTGTACGGGGTTCTTTGAAATGAAAAAGTTTGCAAAACACATATAGAAAAGCACAACAGAGCATTGCGATGGAGTCCAGCACATTCTGTGCACCATCAGGCTGTGCAGCACCATCTGAGGGAGGGAAGGAACTAAAAGGAATGAGGAATGGAGGACTAACAGATGGAGAGGCTGGTGTAGATGACCTGTGCTGAGGAAAAGGCAGATGAGAAATTTCAAAGGCACGTGAAAAGAGCAAAAGGGCAAAAATAATCAGTAAAGATAAAGAAGGATGAAATGAGATATGTGCTAATGCCGAATATATGGTAAAAAAGACCCCTTACTTGAAGAATTCGTTATTCATCACTGTCCAATTGTTCCAGAAACTCAACACTTCTATCATCAGCTGTAGTGCATATGTCGGTCAGACAGCCAGTGAGCTGAGAAGAGAGAGATGCCTTTCATTAAAACATCAAAGGGTGTGTATCATTCCCAAAACCTGAGCGCTTCACTGAGCCACTTGGTGCATTGCATGCCTTATTAGATGAGTTCAAGCTAATCCAACTGTAAGCAATTGTGCGTTATTGTTCACGCTAATTACTCCGTCAGAGGAGGTCTGTCTCTACCGAGCTTGCCTGAGTTTCACATCAGGAAGTTAGAGGTCACAGTAGAGCAGGGTTGCACCCTCTTTCTCAACCCCCTCCCCACCCCCCAGCACATACACACACATACACGCTCAACCCATATTCCTAACTCCAGAGCCTGGGAAAGATTAATCCGCAATAACGGCGAAAACGGGGTTGTCATTGGAGATTTGAGTTAATACGCATACATCCGCTCCCTGTTGTGGCCCTGTGCCCCGTGCATGTGCCCCCGTCAGGTCTGGGGCCATCAGAACGGAGGTATGCACGGAATGCCATCTCAGCAGAGTCAGACAGACACAGCAGAAGGCTGCGAGTGAGAGGACGAATTGCAGGTTAGGAGGTGAGGATCACACTTCACGCCCGGATGAATGTTTGTTCAAGCTGGGATCATTTGCGAAAGTCGGAGAAGACTGTTACACCTCATCTCTATGGGATGCACCCATGGTGCTCCACGTGGTCAAAGCAAACACGTTCCCTCCACCTGCCTAAGCATTTTTCTTGGATACAATTATGTGCCATATGTGATGATTTCGAGGAGTTTGGTCCAGTGGTGAACCCTCCTGGGGAGCTCTTCCCCCCGGCTATCTCTCACCTCCATCTATCATCTCCCTTTCATCTTGATATGTCCCACAGTAAGGAAGGATCAGGGCTTTCATTTCACACATAATAATCTCATTTCATAGCCTCCACCCCAGGGTCAGACCAGAGGAAGAGCAGGGAGAGCTCCAGGGGGTAACAGTACACTCACATGGTGCCATTGTGTGTGTGTGTGTGTGTGTGTGTGTGTGTGCGTCTCCATGTGTGTGAGAGAGTGTGAGTGTGAGTGTTAGAGGCCCTTTCCTTTGCCAAGGTATTCAGCCAAGGTATTGGTTGCATTCAAGACCAAAAATCCTGAGTCTGAGTTAACAATCAATTATTTCCCACATTACTACACACAAATTTTGTAAGGTCACCCAATGGCTTCAGCTATGTGCAAATGTGTGTATCAGCTTGGATGCCTGTGTTTGACTGACTGACTGTGTGTGTGTGCGTGTGTGTGTGTGTGTGTGTCTCAGACTTGTCAAGAGAGTATGCACGAGGTTGCTGCGTGGATGTTGCTTCTGATCTCTAAGAGCAACATTTGACCCTGAGAGCCTCTCACCTCTCCAATCTCCACAACTCAATGACTGCATTCACTTCTCCTGTTTTACAATGCACCT
>OMLF01025516.1:10829-20966 GCA_900302615.1 Holocentrus rufus
AAGCCACTCACATAGATATTTTCTCTGAAAATACTCGCTGCTATTTATTTTTTCATGTCGCCACTCCTTTCACTCGCTCACGTTACATTCTGTTAGGAACAGGTGTGACACATCTGTCTGAGTTTGTGTTGACACAATTTGAGCCTCTTAGCTAGCTAACCATCAGCTAACCATCTCTGTCTTGTTATCACATCTGAATTGAACGCTTGCTAATAGCCAGTCGTTTAGTCATTTAGTCTTGTATACAGTACACCAAGAAATCAGCTTGTTCCCAGAATTTTCTCATTTTCAGATTTTTTCTTAGAAGAAAAACAAGATTTTATCACTGAATATGACACTAAATGACATTTTCGTTATTTGGCTGACGCTTTTATCCAGAGCTGTTAAAAATGAGAGCAACAGCAGGAAAAAAAATCCCTAGAACTTTACAATCCACCGTGGCTTTATAAAACATGTAACAAACTATCTCTGTGAACTTAAAATGTTCATATATTATAGAGAAGCGGTCTGTGAGGAAATAGGAGCCGAAGAGAGAAGGTAGAAAGGATTATTTTTCACTCTGAGACAGAAACGTATTAGAGCAAATAGCGGAGGAAAATATGGGCGAGTGGGATGTGATTCATGGAGAGCAGTCATACACAGCAGCAACTCTTCTCGTGTCAGGACGGCATGAGCAATTGAGTCGAGTTGTGTTCCAAAATGAGACATCCACCATTTGACAAATAGCGACATTCACTCTCACAAAAATTGCCAGCACAATGTACCAACCAAAGGTGCTTTTTAAAGGACAGTCTGCAGTTCAAGCATTTGGTTCAAACAGGGATAATGCTTTTACAAACTGGATCACCTACATTTTCGAAATTGCGAGGAGCTGCAGGTAATCTGCTGCCTAAAATAGATTACATTGGATCTAATTGGATTTAATGAGAGAAGACGTGAGAATGGCAGCAATCCAAAAATTAAAGCAAAACAAAACAGGGCAAGGCTTAAATTTAATTATGCGGGTAGCATAGTTTAATTGATAACACCAGGATGATATATTTTACCATGCACACTACAAAAATATCTCCATATTAAGTCTCCGGTTAGTTTTTTTGCTTTTCTTCGAACAAATCTGCCTGTCAAATGAGATAATCCCACTTGTTTCCAATGCAGTTTCACTTGTTTCAGTATAAATCTGTTGAAACACGGCAGAATAAAACAGATTAACATTAGAAACAGTGGGATTATATCAGATTTTTTTAAACTTTGTTTTAATAAAACCAAGATTTTAAAATTACATGCAGTATGAGACTAAACGACTTCGTACAACACATTTTTTTAGCAGTATAAGCCTTTATCAGAGCGTTACAGATCAAAAAATTGTATAATTCAGTTATTTTTGTCCTATTTTCGAACATCATTTTGGAGTGCTGCCATTGTGCATCCATTCCCATATTTTTTTATGTATTCATTGGAAGCCAATTTGTACTTTTTGGCAGAACACCCAACAAGAAGAAGGTTATGCAAGGAGGCGCACCTACTCTACATTTTTCACTGGATATATTGCATTTTACAATTGCACTCTTTAACAAGACAAAAGCCCTCATGAAATGAGAAAATGGGTGACCTCATACCATCTAATTTGGCCTCTCTATGATAAAAACAGTGGAACTGCTTTGATCGTAACTGGAGTGAATATTGTTTTTGAGGCACGCTATTAAAGTGTATGAGAGAGAGGGGGCTTGAGCATCAGCGTGACTCACTGCCATCAGCTCCATCTCCTCCTTTTTCCGATATGTTTTCTCCTCCCCCTCTCTCCCTTCTCTTTCTACCTCTCTCTCTCTCTCTGTCCTTCTCTTTCTTGTCAATTTCAGCTCAGTTCAAGTAGGCTTTATTGGCATGGATGGAGGAGAGCATTTCAGTTTATCGCACAGCTATTTGTACACCGCATGCACCTCATGAGTGCATCATGGAGGGCGGAACAAAAGAGAGTGCATCTCAGGAAGAAAACTCTTCATCAGAGCATTAAAGTTTGTATCCAATCATTTTATCCCCACGTTTGGACGTACTCCCTCACTTTTATTGAGCAGCTGTGTGGCATCAAAGATACAGAGGTAAAAAAGGGAAAACTGTGAATACAAGACATGAAGTGGTACGAACTGAAAAACTCAAACTGCAGAAGAAACATTATGTTGCTTTTATACACAGAGTGAAATCTTTAAGTCAAACTTTTCTATCAAATTCTTTTATGATTTTGTTTTTTACGTTTACATGCATACAAGAAAGTAAGTAACTTTAATGTGATTATTCAAAAACCCTAGTATACATGTGCTCCTCAATAATTTAGTTTCTCTCCCATGCACAATGTTTCCCGGAAACTTGCACTGTGTGTTTACTGTGTTTATCGCTTCAGTTTCCGTTTTCCGCTCTCTTTTCCTGCACATGTTCACACATAAAAAGCCGGTCAGATATCAGAGTAAGTTTTTATGTGGCGCAGTAATCGGGTTTCTCCGGGAGCAATCTAGCTGTGTTAATGGGATTTCTCTTAATCCTTCACCCTGACTGTGGAAACCAGCTTCCTTGTTTACCTGGCATTTGAGAAATCAGCCTGTAAGTGGAGAATAACCTCATTACTAAAGTGCATGTAAACACAGCAACTGACCTAAAATCTCACTACCATCCTAGACTTGAGCTCAATGTAAACAGGTTAAGCGGCATTTCAGTCCTGCATTATGAACCTGCAGCTGTCCTGGGTAGTTTGGTCTAATTGGCTGAGGTGTAAATGGGTAACCTGCTAATTTGCGACTCGTGTAGGCCTGATGATACGGGACACGCTCTACATTTTTGGTAGGCAACTCAAAATCTTTTGGATTGGAGACACCGATGCGTCTCAGTTGGGTCAGCTTGCAACAGCAGCTGTTTTGCTAATGTAATTTGTACTTCTGCTAAGGTAAATAGTGTCATCCGTTTCTTTTATTTATCAGGTAAAAAAATCCACGTAAAACCTGTTTGCTTGGTGCAAAAGTGGTATTGCACTCTCTCTGTCTTCTACTCTCTCCCTCCACTTTGTCAGTCAGTGTGTCTGTGTGCGTTCGTCTGTGTTGGATAAAGTCAGTGTCAGGGCTAAGTGATTAATTAGTTGCAACTCGACCTGTCTTTCCTTGACAGGTGAGGTGTGCAGGTTGAAGGCCTTTGAACGCAGCTCGCTGCTCGTCGACGCGCCGACAAGATGAGACGGGAGAGAGAGAGCGGCGGCGTAAATCAATATCGTCGGGTTGTGGCGGGAAAACTTCGCCGTCTGTTCGCTCGGAGAGACAAAAAGCCACCTGTAGGAGTAGCTATAAGAGGACTGAAAAGAAGACAGAGAGGAGTGCGTAGTTATAGAACTGGGTTAAATCCCTCCATCTGACAGACAAGAGCTCTTCCTTCCTCTTTCAGTCTGTCTTTCTCTCTCTCTCTCACACACACAAACACACACACACACACACACACACACTTGTGTTTTTTTCCCTGATTTGTTCTTGTTCCCTCTTTGCTCCACATACACCTCCCCATTCTTTATTTCTGTCTCTTTCTCTGCCAGACATCTACTTCTTACTTCATTCTTCACTCATTTTTTATGTCTGTCTTCACCCCCCCAGCCCCCCACATCCACACACACACACACACACACACACAACCTAATTGCTTCCTCTCTCAGCCTTCTCAGCCTTTACTCTTTCTTTCTTCATTTTTTTTCCCGCTTCCTTTTTGCTTTCCATCCCTTAACTTACTTTTTTCTTACTTCTCAAATTATCAAGTGGTGATTTGGGCTTTTAAAGAGAATGTATTCGCTTAGCAAGGATCCCTTCGCCTTCAGTTACAGGAATTTGCAATTATCTTTCAAGCTCGGCACAGCGAGAGAGGACAAAGCCGAAGAGAGTGGCCGATGAATTCCCACACTTATTTTAACATTCTTGTGTGTTCATATGTGTGTGTGTGTGTGTGCGTTTGAAAGTCAGCCTGTGCCGTTCTGCTAGACTTCCCCGCCACTCTTGTACAACCCTGCAGAGCTGCCGTCCTTCCCTCCATGCACAGGCCAACATCCATCACCGTGTTATCCTGCCATCTGCTTTCTGCTTGTTCTAGAGGAGGCGCAGCTTTAGGCTCCGTTATATAACAGAGGTGTGGGAGAGGGCTGATCCATCGACTAATCAATTACGGCTGCGACTGGAAAGGTTACTTTCCAAATATGTTCTGGTGCAGAGGACTGATTACCTGCTGATTACAATACCATACCAAGGTCAATTACAGCGCCGAGGTCTGCTGGATTTCTTGTAAATTGTCAACATAACATGAAGATGTACTCATTATGGTTCAGAGACAGCGATTTGAAGCCGCTATTTCAAGCTGCAAATTTTGCAATCAGGCTATTGTAATCATGTTATATAGCATCTGTTGTAGTTCCCTACTGATTATGGCACAACAGCACATGGTAAAAGAAAAGTTGCAATACGAAGGTCAATTATAGTACCTGGAAATTGACATATTAATATAAAGAAATAGCAGTGATTTACTACGGTGTTGTAGAAACAGCGATTTGAAGCTGTTTACATGCTGTGCGGGCTACAATGATGTTTGTGTGTAGAAATATGCAAACAGTATCCCCTTTATAATCTAATTACTGGTTATTTAATTAGTGCAATGCATTATAGCTACCAAATCTTGCATCCAGGTTGCTGTAATCGTGTTGCATGGCATCTGTTACAGTGCACAACACTGATTAGAGCACAGTAGTACATGGTCAGAAAAGTTAACAAGTTCGCAATACTGCACCAAGGTCAATTACAGTACCAAGTTCTACTGGATTTCTTGTAAATCATGAACATTACATGAAGTCAAAATGATGATTTACGGTGTTTTAAAGAGCGATACGAGGCCTTTCTTTCAAGTTGTACGGGCTACAAAGACGTTTGTGTGTGGAATCATGTTCTGTTGCAGCTCTCATTAATTTTCATTCTCATTAAAGCATAATAGCACATGGTAAAGATTACAGCCTCATGCTGAAGTCAAATATAGTGCAGAGCTCTACATCATCACCATAACATGACCTTATACTGATGACTTCAAGACAGCAATTTGAAGCTGTTATTTCAAGATGCAATGGTGCTTGTGTGTAGAATCGTGCAATCAAAACACCTTTTGTAGTCTAATTGTTGGTTATTTAATAAGTGCAATGTGTTACAGTTACCAAATTTTGCAGCCAAGCTGCTGTAATCATGTTGCATGGCATCTGTTACAGTGCACTTCCCAACACTGATTAAAGCATAATCGCATGTGGCCAAAAAAAAAAAAGAAAAAAAAATTTACTCCTTTCAAAGCTGCAGTAGGTAAATTCAAATGTTTAGTGTCTCCAAATGACAGAGAGAAGGAGCTGTTGGCAAAAAATTGAACTTAATTACTCGCAAATTATGCAACACGATGTCCGTAATCTGCAACCAGCAGGCTCAGGGCTGATTGCTTTATTCGAAATGACATGAAAGGGACAAGAGATGCAAAACATCTTTTGGTCGTGAGTCCAGCTTTCTCTCAATGGAGCGCTCGCTTGATGCTGTTTAGTCAGACGTTTGTATTTCAGTCTTAAGTTTTGAATTGTCACTTCCCATGGGCAGAGAAATGACAATAGCTCAACACCAGACTGTCATCTGGAGAAATGGGGTGACTCTACAGTGATAGGTTCCAGCCCACCATAACCCTGAATACGAATAAATGGGTACGGAAAATGGATGGATGCATGGATGTGCAGTGTCTTGATAAAGGGAGTGGGACCCTTGTCTCTGCTTGAGCCCCACTTTGTAGTTTAGTCCCATAAGTCAGGTGTATGTCTATATAAGAATACTGGCCGGCCTAGCATTCTCATTCAGAAACAGTAGAATAAATATACATACATTTGCCTTGATGAGACTGGGACAGGAGCACTGCGACAGCTCAAATATTGACATAGAATAAATATACTGGCATACAAGATGATGCAAGATACAACAGGGTGTCACATGCAGAGCAAGATGACATTATAGATCATGCAATAGACAGCAGATTCTATCACTCCAGATATATACATAATGAATTCTGTCCATTTGTGTATTCAGACAGCCCGGTGTACAAGGATACAGCTGTACAAAGTGTTGACAGAGTCCAGCAGTGGGAGGACAGACATGCATGAAGTCCTGAGCCTTGGGCAGCAGGGACATAAGGTCCTGAGGTTAAAGTGGGATTTCAGATAAAGATGTGTGTAGACGTCATACAAGGATGTGCAAACAATGTTAGGTAACAATAAATAGGACAAACTCCGTGGTAACAGTGGTGGGATCGCAGTCAGGGGTGACAGCAGCCTTGAGGTTATAGTGAAAGGATTATGTCACTAGAAAGTTCATGGTTTGAATCCAAGAAACTCTTGTTGGGGAAAGTGAATGAGCAACGCTTTCTTGCCCTTAAAGGAAAATTCCACCCTTAAACACACTGTATAAAAACAGAGATTGGTGACTTATATTGCTTTTCTGGTGCTGTTTTGATGTTTTAGGGCATAATTCTGTTTTTCCAAAACACCAAACACAGGGAGCAGCTGCAGCTACAGAGCAGTATAATGGGGGAAAGAAATGAGCTCTCCCCCTTATATGCTGGATTTCTCCCTCTATCCTTGTTTAACATTGTTGCAAATATCTGAGTCTTTAAAAGAAGTCCTTGCTTTTTTTATTTAGCTGTTGACATTGAAACCTGACAGCTAACAAGCAGAGCAGTATAATGGGAGAAGGAAGTGAGCTCTCCCTCTCATATGCTGGATTTCTCCTTGTATCTTTGTTTAACAAATATCTGAGTCTTTAAAGAAGTACTTGCTTTTTTTTATTTAGTGGTTGATATTAAAACCTGACAGCCAACAAGCAGAGAAGTATATTGGGGAAAAGAAGTGAGCTCTCCCTCTCATATGCTGGATTTCTCCTTGTATCTTTGTTTAATATTGCTGCAAATTGCTGAGCCTACAAAAATGCCCTTGCTTTTTTTATTTAGCAGTTGACACTGAAACCTGACAGCTAACAATTTGGCTTTAGATTGTTGATTTTGGCTAGTTAGAAGTACGATAACAAAAATACAAAATCAAGCAACAAAAAGCACCAGAAATACAAAATGTGAAGCGCCAATCCAAATCTTTTAACATTGTTAGGCTGGATTTTTCCTTCAAGATTTAAAAAGAGCATTGTTTGTATTGTGCAAGACGCCACCGCAAAGAAATTCAGCTAAGCATGGCTTTAAACCATCATTGCCAACGCATGCCCGTCCCACGCCTGTTGCAATTTATTCTAACCTTTTCCTGTCACGTGCTCTTGCCCACAGAGGGTGGTCAGATCAACAACAACGTGGGACCGGGGCCTAACATGAGCCAGCAGCACCCTTACCCTGCCCTCAGCCAGCTGGCTCATGTCTACGAACAGCAGCAGCCGCAGCAGCAGCCGAACAAGGAGCTCAACAAGTACGCCTCGCTCAAGGCTGTGGGTGAGTGTCTGGGAGGGGGGAGGTATCAGGGTTGATGGCTGTGATTAGCACATCCCATCTCAAAGTCTTAACAAACCTTCACGGTGATGAAAGAAAGTTTAAAAAGCAGGACTGCGGTTCAAGTATTTGGTTTCCACGAAATTGTGCGAAATGCTTTGTGGTCCAGACACAAAGGGCTGAGTATTTCTCCAAGGGTGCGCTGGATGTCTGCAGGAACTACAGGTGAATTATCAAAAGAAAAGTCAGCGCATGTGTCCTTGTGGAGAATGTTCTTGCCAAGCTATTTTGAACAAACTCTTTATAATTTGAGATGAACTGAGATATGCAAAACATTTTTACAGTTTGAGACCAGCTTGACATTGGGTCATGAGCTAAGATGGCGAGTGTTGATTCTCCCACTTGTTCCTGCCTACTATATGTTATAGATTATAGTGCTGGTTGATGTGAAGTGTCATTCAACTGTCATGGGACTAATTTCTTCTCATTGGCCAAGTTATCCTTCATTTTGGAAAAGATCCTCCCAGCATCTTTATCCACGCTCCGTCTTTTACCTTGCAACTACAGTAGTGTCGCAACTTTTTCACGCAAGCACGTCCTCTGTTTGAACGGCCCCATAAATGTCCTTTGTGTATTTAAAACATTCAGTCTTAAGTTGATTAGCCGTGCTGCTACAGGTTTTGTCTCCGCTCTCTCCTTGCTCTGTCCTCGTCCATCTGTTGCAGTTTCAATTTCAAATTCATGCAGCCTAAATAAGGTCAACAAAAGGCCAACAAAATCAAAATAGTCGTCATTGATTAAAAAACAACCACTGCAAGGGTCGGTAGCCATTGTCAGTTATTTTGCCGAGAGAAAACAATAGAATAGATACCAATAGACACCATGGTAGAGAAGTCACAAATACAACTTCAAAATTGCTGAAATTGCTTCAAATTAGGAACTATGGACTATGGAATCAGATTAAATTAAACATTTAAAGTGATAATCCACCAGATCCATGTTTTTCTTGGTTTTGGCAACACCTTTGGTCAGAAGTGGTCATTCCTTTGCGTTCAGTGTAGGCACTATCCATGCACAATAATAAAGGCAGCGCAGACTGTGGCTTCTTATATTTCTATATGTTCTCACCTTTACAACCCTACAGCCCACTGCTGTTGCTTCCATAAACATAAAAATCCTGTGCAGCACTGGATTTTAAGAGGCTGAGAACCCCTTGACCTCATCAGAGTTTAGAACAGCAAATGGAGAAGCTTCATGAATTTGCTATAGGTTGAATCACTATTGTATGGTATCAGTTCCCGATAGAGAGTATCAAAATATAATTTTATGAGCTATATATTCACATTAAAATTTTGTAAATTATTATTTTAATGTTTAAACCTGACAATGTTGATCTGGAAAAGCCCAGAATTGTGTGAAACTGGAGGAGAAACAGGGGACAGACACTGACAAACTGCAGTAATCTGAAGTTAAACCTGCTTCCTTGGAGGTTTCATTTAAACCTTTGTTTACTGCAGTGCTAACACTAATCTTTTACCTGGAAATCAGATCATTTAAATCAAATTAAAGTAAATATCTCTATATTGGTTTACTACACAGAAAGCCAGCTAGAGTGCCTCCAGTATAAAGGGCCTTTCAGTCGTGGGGGTTTCAAACATTTTCGTGTTTCAAACCCACCAAGTTTTCATTAAGTCACAAAACCCCATGTGGGAACCCGGATATGAGTTATTTTGGTTTGTGTTAAGAAATAATTGTGATGACAATTGGATTAGCTGTGAGATTAAAACATAATGTTAATACAATCCACCACACATTTGTTTGTAACATAACAATTCCTAATGAATTAAATTACAGTGAAATTAAACTATTCTTCCAAGAGGACCCAGTGGAAGCCCCTCAAGGACTCCTGATGGTCCCCCAACCCCACTTTGAAAACCAATGTTTCAGTCTACAACTAGGCTTAATCCCTGTCCAAAAAACTGCCCTTATGTCAAAGGCATCACGTATATAGAAAGATAAAAGGCCTGAGCAGCTCTCCAGGGTAATAAAATAAAATGTATAGCATAAAACGAGGACGTTAGATTTTGCTAAATGTTTTCTGATCCGAGCACAAAAGGATCGCAGTGCTCGGAGTATTTTCCCTGCAGAGTGCTAGATGTCTGTGGGAACTGTGTGACTAAGCTAGCAGGCAGATTTGACAGGTACGATTGATTGCACAACCGAAACTGGACGTGCTGTAAAACCTACACTAACAGCCTGCTTATAAAGCTGTTGGAGAGCTTAATGCGTGCCATCAAATTCAATGAGCTCAGTCACTGGTACAAGTGATTTGAATTTCTCTCGCCGTGGCCATATGCTATTGGCAGAGGCATCACTATTTCATAACCCGGAGTCGCTGTAGATTGACTTGTGAGTTTTACACTGTGTGCCTGTCGGCTTGTTTATTCTGTGCAGGTAGGCTCGCCCAGCGCGATTCAGCATTCAGCACACCTACACCAGATATTACTCTACAAACACAACTCGATGGCTGTATAAACAGATACAAGGTGCTATTTGTCTGCCTCTGTGCCTTTTATTAGGAAAAGAGTCATACAGTCCCTGCCTGTGAAAAAAAAAAAAAAAAAAACTCCC
>OMLF01025535.1:1871-19226 GCA_900302615.1 Holocentrus rufus
ATATATATATATATGTGTGTGTGTGTGTGTGTGTGTGTGTGTGTAGTATTTTTAGTATATTCATTTTTAATTTTGTTTCAATTTAGTGGAAATTTAATTTACCTTTATTTACAGATTTACAGAAGCACAAGTTTCAAGCTCAAGTGATCTATCTCTCTATCTATCTATCTATTTTTGTATAGCATTTTTCAAAAAAAAACATTGACTAACCCTTTATTTTAAGTTGTGTTCAAAAGAAAAACTTGAATTTGAACTGACGTAGTACATTATGTCCCATTTGAGTCACAGTCATGAAATGTGTGCATCTCTTGATATGCAGCAAGTTGATAATGGGGGCATGTACAAATTTATTATGTTTGGACAGTTTTACTCAGCCCATTGCCTTACCCACATTTTCTGTGCTTGTTGAGGAGTCTGACCCTTAGGCTATACGGCTACTTGCGTACCTTGAAACATCCTTTTGAATTTTTCAGACACACCACACTCTTTTTTCCTCCACCAATCCCCTTTAGTTTCCCCCACTTCAATCTTATCGCATCTTCACTGCCTCTTCCTCTTTCTAATTTCCCCCTCTCTCCCTTTTCTCCTTTTCCCCCTATTCCCTTCTTCCCTTTGCTCCATCTTAATTTCCTCCTCCTCTCTTCTTTCATCCAGTCTTTACAGATTTACAGATTTTTCCTCTTTACACACATTGTCGTGATATTTAAAATAGCTAAGACTTCCAATTTTGAGTGCTCTTGAAACTTAAGCACGAGGAAAGAGGGTTTTTGAATGTTCTTAAATAGAAGGCGAGAAAAACACTTTCAACATGATCTAAATAAGACTAACCTACCTTCTTACTCATCCGGTTACACACTCTCACACGCAAACACACACACAGAATCTGCAATGACCACTTGAGTGAGTATAGCAGTTCTATGATTCACCCTCCTCCAACTGACTTCTTTATTCCAACCTGGAGGTGTTTTGCAGATATCTTCTACCCTCGCAGAAATCTTCTTCCCAAGTTTTACCATCTCTTTAAACTTTGAAAAGTTTTCCCTCTTGCAGAAAGCAGCTCCCTCCACCTCATCGTTCTCCTCTCTCATTCCCTTCCTCTGCCTCCACTGCCTCCTCCTTTCTTTTTTTTTTGTTCTTGCCTTTCTCCCTTAAGCACTGTACCCTCCCTCCACTGCTCCTTCTCCTTTTCTTCCATCACCTCCTCAATCTCTTCTTTCATCAGCACCACACTTCCACTCCCCATCTTCTCATTTTCCTCATTAAAATCTTCCTCAGTTCTCTCCCTATTCCCATGTCTCTCTCTCTCTAGGTTAAGGTATATTGTTTATTTGTGTCTTTCGGTTTGTCGTCCATTCTCAGGCTCCCAGGCAGTTATAGGAGGTCATGAGTGGCCTGTGCACTCTAATGTCCCTTTATTCCCTTGCACTGCCATAAACGAACTAATTAGTGGGAATATCCTGGTCCACCTATGACATTCAGCAGTAATGAAGCTATAGACAGCCTCTGCCACTGCAACCGAAAGCTCTAATGAAGAGAGAGGGAAGAGAGAGACTTCTGATGTTCTCTAATGAAACCACTTTTTCTCACAGAAGGTGAAAAACTCAGGCATTGTAGATTAGTTGAAACTCTGCCTCATCGTTTTATTTTTCATTCTATCATTCATTTTAATCCATTGCCAGGCTTGGCCACAGCAGTATTTTGGAGATCTATAGTATGTAGTAGTTGTTTTACTTTTCGTCCAGATGTCTTATTGGTCACAAATATTCAATATTTTTCCAACTGTAGAAAATTTACATGAGCATGGATAGAGTCTGACTTGCACATGACTGACTTTCTTTTTACTACATGAGGCCAATTTCTCACTCAAGAAAGGAAAAATTGTTGTGAAAATTCAACTTAACACTCAAAGCCCAAAGAGAAATTTCAGCTGCAGTGAATGCCTCACCATCTTAATCCATGCCAAGTAGAGCAAAATTGATTTTGCTCTGTTCAGCTTTTGCACTGACTTTGCATTCATACCACCTCAAAATTGTTGTTCCATCTTTTGTCCGAACACAGAGTTTGTTCCACAGAGTTTGTCCCTGAAAAGTTGGCAGTTCAGAGATGACACCCAGCAGTGACAAAACACAACAATACAGTCAGAAAGACTGGATTATTTGATGAAGACTGTTCAACCATTTTTATTGAGAACAGACAATTGAAAAGCAGAGGGTAAAATGTTACCAAGGCATAAAGTGGATTGTAGATTACAAAAGGTCTTACAATGATTTGAAAAACTCTTGAATATTGTCTGGGAGGATGGCGGGGAAGCTGGTCATGGGTCAAGGTGGCACTGACCGCCTCAATGTCGACTGGCCAAAAGAGACATATCCTATTATCCTACGACAACAGCATTACCAAAAGATGTTGTGGCTTAGCACAAACAAGGCCATAACTTCCAGTCTCAGTCTTGATGGAGATCTGTGGTCTACTGAGCTCGTTCTTGTCCATCGTGTGTTGTCCATGATATTAGGTCACGAACAGTCTGCTTTCTTTTTTCTCCCTCTGTTCTTTGATTTTTCCCTCTCTTTGTCTTCAGGGGTTTTTGCATTCATGCTCATGCAAAAGTCTGTCCCAACGTCTACTTAAATTGATACATTGTATCGATTGTATCGATCAAGGTTTGTTTCACACTGCTGCAAAAGACCCAGGCATTAATTTCTCAAGGTGCTAAGGACCCCACAAGAGGTTAAATGCCTCGGACTCCCCATCAGTCGGTCAGAACTGAAGATTTTGGATTAGAGGGGAAACATCTTGAGGAACCTCAAGTAAGTCCACTTGCCTTTGTATAGCACTTAGAAGGCAACAAGTGTGTTGTCGCCAAATTTCAGGGTGATCCATCAAAGACATTTTAAGATATGCCGCTCTGGATCTCACAGCCAACCGACTGACACAGTGGCATATCGGCCCCCACTTCCCAGCGGGACTGACATTTCTGCATGTAGGCTATTTTAAGTTCTTCTGTTTCTTCTGTCAAATGAAAAACTGGGGTCTGCTGTCGCTGATCCTGCTTCGGTGGACTCTACAAATCTGGCAAGAAATTCAAAGAGATTTACAGTTCTACTGTATGTGTGCTGCCAGACACAAGCTGCTGTAAACAGTAGCAGAGGAGCTTGCTGAGAGAAACACTTTACTTCCTCCTTTCCTGCATACTAAAAACAAAACGTCCTGCTGTAAAACCCAAAATGCACTATGTCAGTGTCATAATTTCCTCACTTTGGTCCAAACTTTATTGAAATGCTTTCACGCCACAACTTGTCCATTGTACGGTTCAATTAGAAGTGGATTGAGACCCTCGATTTTTGGGGAACCTTTTTGAAAAAATTTGGCAAGTGACAGAGTCCAACTGCTAAAATTTGTTAGTATGCAGGATTCTTTATCATATCAGAAAGTAGTGCAGTGATGAGCCCTTCTAGAAAGTTTCAGTAACACCATGTTCCAAACCAGTAAAGTTTTTTAATTAGAGGTTCTATTACATCATCACGGTTCTGAGATAAAGTTATTAAACTATACTACTCCAACCAAAAAAATCCTCCTAGATCCCCCCTCTGGCTTTGTGTACTATTTATTTGCCCTCTCGTCTCGTCTCGTCTTGCCTCGTTGTACCTAATTGTCCATTCGGTGGAGGCTGTATCTCTGGCACGCTCTATCGCTCTATTCATCATCTCAAGTATCTCCAAGCTGCCCTAGGTATGCTCCCCACCTCCCAATATTTAGAAACCAGCCTAAGCGCATCATTAATCATGTTTGCGCAACGGCTGTAATGCTTCCTACTTATCTTACTTCGCCGGGACCTGTCTTCAAAGTCGAGATGCTGCTGCACTGATGGTTTTGGAATGGGTGCTTGGGAACCAATTATGATACAAATAGATACTTCTTTTGGGGGGGATATACACCAGCAGGGGGAGAGAGAAAGAGAGGGAGATGGAGAGAATAAAAGAAAGAGGAAGAAAAACAAGGAGGGCTTTGGTGGCAAGAAGAATACAGAACAAATGGAGAGAGTCCCGTGGTTTAATTGGGTATTGCTCCAGAGATGCATGTGTGCCTAGTTTCCAGTCTGAGTGTGGGCGGCTGGTAGCGGGTGCCTCCATTTGAAAATAAATGGGTGGCAGTGGACAGCTCATTGTTAGACTGAAAAAGGACCAGAGTGGCAAATTCTTTTTCTGCCCTTTCTCCTTGAAATGGCCATGGACTTGTGCGTGTGTGTGTGTGTGTGTGTGTGTGTCACGGGGTTGTATCTGTTTGTGTGCACACTCTATGAGGTTCATCAGCTACTCTGGTGTGATTTAAACCCCCCTGAGCTCCATGATGTGGGCCAAGTTGTTTGTAGTACATGGTACTGTGTGTGTCCCATACACCATAGGCCCTTAGTCATTGCGACATGATCCATTACTGCCTATGCTGCAGCTCAGGAGAGCTGCTGGCATGCATTTGGCTGAAACCTTGTTATCACCGTGACAAATTGCTAAGTTAATTTCTCATCAGGCTATATCACAAAGTGGGATTGCAACAGAAAAGATTGTTGCATGGCCACTAATTGAGATGCTATAGATAAACTTTATTCTGTTCATTTATAAAATTCAGCTTTTTAGGTGTTGTAACTGAGTGGGCATCTTCATGGTGCACAGGGAGTGATGTATTCCCACTTAAACATGCACTGGGTGATTTTATATGAGCACTAGATGGTGTGGAGAGTAGCAACAAATTTGGATGTAAACTCTTGACAAACTTTGCAAAGCTCTGTGCCTTCAGGCTAATAGCTAAGCTAAATGTTTCTGTTTTACTCAGAAAGAGTTCATGGATTCCTCCGCTGTGAACTCTCAGAAATGGGAGGGAGAGCGCTTCTTTTAAACTGTAGGGGAAGCAGTGTGAGCAGGTTGGGTCTGGCGTGGATTTCTGCCCGCTGGTCTGCATAAGTTGGTATCGTTTTATATTATTAGGTCTCAAAAAAGCTTCCACAAAGCACATATTCATCTCAGGATTGTTAATTAGTTCTGAACTCACACAGTGCAGGTTTCACAGTGAAATCCAAAAGTGCCTCCTAAACAGCGGTGGCTGAGCGCTCCGTCCAGAGAGAGCTGGACTCACTAATGACTTAACTTCTTCACCACCTCCACACCACCACACACTGAGGAGAAGACTTATTTTACTCACATCACCCTACAGTATTGTTGGGTGATAAAGTCCTTCACACTTTCAAAAATTCAAACATTAATTCCTCGATATCACTTGGGACCCCTCAGTTGCCAGGTTGAGTTGTGTAGCTTAATTTCAAATTTAGTTGAATGTTGTTGTGTTGTCTCACTAGCAAGCTTAGGATTGATTCATCATTACATATTAGTAATTATTGTGGTTTATTTCTATGTTCAAAATCAGAATCCCAACCGCTAGACTTGTGAGTTATATATGATAAAAAAGAGGAAGGGGAAATATGCTGATGCAAAGCTGCTAAATGGCTCTACTTCATATAGAGGCTGCACAATGTCATTATCACCAGGGGGCAAATTACCACCAGCTGCAATCCAAATGCTGCTAAACCTTTATACCTTTTATAGCTTATAATTTACTAAACTCTAGTGGGCACTTTGGCAGGTAGTCAACCATGATTTAGATGTTCTTTTCTACTTTAAAAATGGTGTCGGGCGGTCAAATCGTGTCTGATACAGTCAGGCAGATGCCAACCAACTGGAATGGTGGAGGAAAATCACTCCTTCGACATATCAAGATATATTTTGCACAGGCTACCTTTCATTTGGCCTTTTATTCTATCATTGCAAAAACAGTCTTGTAATATAGTTTAAGAGTTAGGGTGAGACTCAAAGTGCAGTGTAACAGGCATTATAAGAAATTATAAGGCATCATAGCAACATTATAAGCTCGTTAGCTGAAATTGGTATATTTGAAATGAAGATACTATAGATATTACATAGCATATGTACAAACATGTATAATGATAATGCAGGATATTGCATCATTTGTAAATAATGCAATCTGTAAAGCACGCAGCATTAAAGCAACTTTTATTATGGAAATTTCTCTCTTCCAACTTTGTAAAATTGTAACTTTGTTTAGTTGACAGTCCATGTTGGCCACAGAAACCCAACAGTACACACGCCCTAATCCTAGTCCTCTGCTTCTTCTTCTTCTTCTTCTTCTTGTCAGTAACTGCACAAATGTCTTTTAAACCATTTGGCCTTTTCCATATGGCAGACTAACGTCCCTTGAGGCCCAACCTACAGGTCTTGTCATCAACTTCCATTTGAAGTTGGGCACGCTTGACTGGAGAATCTGCCGTCTCTTGTTGTAGAGTCTTGTATCATGCAAACTTTCATTATTGCCACATCCTTTAGTGTGTGTGTACTGTTACCATACAAAATGGAATTCAGTACCTCGGATAAAGTAAGATGCCCGGCAGCATTTGGTCATGTATGAGCGCCTGGCTTTACAGGCAAAGAAAACAAGCTGTTACTGTTTGTGGGATCTTTGCATGCTTCTGCTATGATGAAACAAATAGTTTCATCATGGTTGATAAGAACGTGTAATGTGTATATTGTGTATCCATATGAGTGCAATCTTATGAATGTATTATGTGTAATCCATATAATCTATGACAGGTTGCTGGGTCATGTAATAACTTCCATCCCCATTCTCTTTGAAATGTCAAACCTCTACACTCTCTTGCTGCTGGCTACAATGCATTTATTTTGTTTGAATTTTTTTCTGTGCATGTTTGTATTTGTGTGTAGTGAGGTAAATGAAAGAGAATCAGCCTACAATCACTCAGAACGTGAAAAATATTCAGAGGCGTGCAAAGTCAATGGAAGGAGGCGAAAGATGTCAGACTGAGACAACTTTGCTCTAGGCGGTGTGAACTGAAGCGAAGAATCATTCAAACAAGTTGAAATATTTTACTTATTGCAGTAAAGCAAAAGTCATTCAGCTTAAGGCGCTGATCACATAGGACAAGCTTTTGAAAACAGTTTTCATTATTTTCAATGGTTTTCTTGCGGCAGCTGTGCATTTCTTCCGCCTACTTCATGTTTTGGATACATTTTTGGATGCTTCCGTGGGCACTGAACATGTCTCTGTTTTGGCCATGTTGAACCATGCATTAGCTGTGCCTGGAATGGCATATGTTTTCCCAGTGTGTAAAGGTCAAGTTTAACTACATTCTCAGTATAGAACAGGCTGGAAATTCTCTTCCTCATGGACATGCAGAGCAATTGCCAACTTTCTGGCATCTGTTTTTATTTATGCACTGTCCCTGTTAGCTAGATAGATTGTAAGTACATAGCAACAAGAATGATGTTACGCTCCTGGCGCTCGTGGGGCTCACGTTTTAGTAGGATAAAAGCAAGTCCTATACCAAGCTGCCAGTCTGCTTTAATGATAAAGACGGGACTATAAAAAAATCAGCTAAAGTCAACTAAAGCCAATAATCATGATGACCAGACTGTCGAAAAACAAATGGGTGAATCACAGGTCAACAGTAACTACGGTATCCCCCATGACCGGTACAAGTCACCCTGTGTGTGATTGTGATTTTTGTATGTGTGATATTTAGTGCTTGAGGCATTGCTGCTTGAAGATTGGGGGCTTTTTGGCCTGTTGGTGGCGCTGCGGTGGGCCAATCACTTTCATTTTGTGGAGACTTGATATCAATGTAAAAACTCATCATTCCTCAAAGGTTCATCAAATTTGACCTGGCATTGTCTGAGATATTGAGCATGAAGTTTAGGGCCCTGTTGGGCTGGCGGTGGCCCTGTTGTGCCCCAGTCAGGTTTATATTCAAAATGCTGGACCCCAGTGTCAAAATCCATCATTCCCCCAAGTTTCATCCAAAACAGGCAGCATCAGAAGTGACGGATAGAGCCCTTTACCAATTTTCGAGTGTGTGGGACAAAAATGGGACGATAGAAAGATGTCAACTAAAACCAGTAATTATACTGACTGGACTATAGAAAGTTGTCAACCAGAATCACTCATCATAATGACTGGTTTGTCACCCTGCTAATTTCTTTTGGCTGCTCCCTGCTCCTCGCATGTCTTCATACTAATTTTGCTGCTTGTCTTTCAAGTCAAGTGATCACACAGAATGAGAAATGTCTCCTTGCTTCCTGACTGACCAGGGTACAAGCTTGCATAGTTTAGTTTGTCTGTGTGTACATATTACATCAGTCTCGTCCCACACTGGACACACTCACAGTCAAACTGCAACCTGATTGATTTCATCTGCAAAATTTTCTGTAGTGGTAACAACAGAGATATTGGTTATCAAAGAAATATTGATGTTCCGTGGCAACACTGTCCCTCTGGCTGCACTGTTGGTGTTAATTATTTCACCAGGAATGGAGAGCTGAGTTTATCATCTATTATTTATAAATGTCTCCTGCAGATACATGCTGCAGTTTGTCCCCATAGTAGTGCATGCAATTTTAATCGGTGGTGGCACGGGACTGCATGTCTTCCTATTGAAAGAGAAGTGCATTTTAGAAAGAAACAATGGAAGAAATCTGCTGGCGGCGTGTCATTCGCATTTGAAGAAGCGTATCAGCTTCATAGTGTTTCCCTCATCTCATCACCATCTATTTACTTACTTTAATGCCTGATTTTTGCCATTTTCTGTTTCTCTGCCTTTATTAATCTCTGTCTCTCTTTGTCTCTCTCTCTCTCTCCCACCCACCTGTCTCTATCAATGACCTATATAGAGTCTGGCAGGCTGATAGTATTTTGATGCGGGATCCATTTAGGAGTAAACGGGCATAGTTGTAATCCTTTCAGGCAAGTCATGGCTGATTAGACTAGAGGTGTGGTGTGTTTGTTTTCAAAGCCTGGTTCAGACTGAAAAACTTTTAGGGCACCTGTAATGCAGAACAGGGACAATAACGTCATGGATTTAGTCACAACTAACTGTCAGTAACAATTTACAATTTTAAATTCAGTAAGTAATCCTAACTAAGTCATCTTTGCCCATATACAATTGACCCATATAATCTAACCAGTTGAAACTGTTAGCTGCACATACAGTATATTGATAGAAACCCCAATTTTTCTTTTTTCTTGCTTTTATTCTTTTATTGCTTATTATATTTTATTTATTTATTTGTTTGTTTGTTTGTTTGTTACTAATTTAGTTTCCCTGCAGGATCAATACATTTCATCTCATTTTTTCTAAAACTGTGTCGACTGGAAACCTTCACATTTCCGACCCTTTAACTCACTTTGTTGCCTGTAAATGGGAGTCGCTCCCCAAGAAATGACCGTGTATCACCACCCTAACTTTTATTTATTTGTTTTATCATGATTATCATTATTGGTGGTAGCTGACCCCATATCAGTTTGAAAAAGTTTTAACACCAACACAAAACATTCTGTATAATTTAGATTCTGTCTTTTCTTGTAGTCTGTAGTAAAGCTGCACTAAGCTGCTTGGCACACTGGTGTCAGTGAGAGGCACCTGCTTGAATTTTGCCAAGTTCCAAATTGTCACTTCCTGCGTGGGAAAGATTTCCCACTAGTATCCATATAGAAAACAGGATTTAATTTGGGAAAATAGCTGGGATCAATATATCTCACTTGTTGGAAAGTGGGTATTCCTCTCTGCTGCAGGCTGTCTTCATGATCTGTGATGACGTCTTTAATAAATGAAAGAAATTAGCAGTGTGCATCTTAAACCGCAAGACAGTGCAGAAATATTTATTCACCTGAGAAACAGAAAATTGAAGAGACCCTACTTTCACATCAAGGGGACCCATGTAGCATTCTGACCCCAAGATTTGAATTCAGAGCTGGTCTTTCATTTTAGGGGGCAAGTCTGAAATCTGGAAAGGAAAGAGAGATGGAGTCTGTACTTTTAATGCATGTACATTCTATTCTTGTGAAGATAATCACCTGAATATTCAAAATTCTCTTTCCTGGAAGCATGCAAAAATTCTACATATAGTACAGCTATTCCCCTTGAACAATAACTCTGCATAATTTAAGGCTCTTTGTGCAAAAGTATACACCAAATTTATTTCAAATGTCAAACATTGATATCTGCATGTTCCTGTTAGCTTGCTCCATATATCCAGTGAATATTCTTAGCATAATTTGTATTCATGGTGACAGATCATCTCATTGTGCTCTGTCTTACATTACCCACTATGTAGAAAACTAATGGCTGAGTATTACACACCATAAGAGCTATGACACTATGACAGATCAGAGAAAGGCTTTCAAACATGAAGGCATGGCTTGATGTCTCCAGTTGTGATGGGATTTTTAGGAAAACACTGTAAATGGTAAATATGAAAATCATTAGTGAATCAGCAAGGATATCTAATTTATGTGTTTTCCCACATAAAATCCATGGGAAAAAAGAAGAAGCTCAGAGCAAATCACCCAAATGAGTCTCTGACTTTATTGCCGTGCAGTGATCCAAGATGGTTTGGCAGCACACTTGGCATAATGTTTGAAATAGTACTCTGCTGGCAATATGTTTGAATTACCACAGTCCTTGTATTGTTAGGGAAGGCATTGTGTAGCGGCAGCAGGCTCCATGAATCTGCATAATCACAAGGAGAAGCTGCTCAACCTCAGAAGGTATTTATGTGACTGTCAGCGAGCCCCTTCCATCACTGTTTCATATCACGGCGACAAAACGTTAGCCGGGGAGAGCAATATGAAAATGTGTTGAGTGAGGAATGAATACTGTCGTTACCTCTGGCTGCGACATCCGTCAGGTGCCACGCTGTGATGCATTCGTCCGACATCGGCTTGCAGCTCGCCTGATCTGAAACCTGAGCAAAGCACCACGCAGGACTCGAGAGTTTCTAATAAGGGAAAGCAGGTGCAGTCATGTAGGGAAAGCTTTCTGGAGATTCATTTCTAGTTAATAGATGGCCCCTGGATGAATTAAAGACAGATTACAGCCTAATTTGTGTATAACCTATGGCCTTGGAATATACATAATTGCTCTTAGCTAGGATTAATCAATGCCCATTCCCTAAGTGCTCTGTTTCTCTGCGGGCCAATCTTCTGCAAGGTCGACTTTCAACCCACTCAGCAATTATTTGATCAATTACTAGGTGAAAAATAATTATTTATTTTTTGGGGAAAGGCACAAACTGTCACAAATAGGCACGTATAAATGTATTACATGCACACATGCAAACACCACATGCTCTCTTACTAACACAAACACACATTTGTCTTGCGCTCTTCATACACACAAGCAAAAAAATATAAACTATTGCCAACAGAGGAATTAAAAATGATTCCCTATCTGTCAAATTAGTCGCTGTTCCATTCATTTTTAAGTTTTAAATGTATTTTGTTATGGTTTAGAACTACCAAATGCCAAATCTTCCACACTTGTGTGATCAGTCACAGGCCTTTTTACTGTAGCCACAACTGAAGCTCAACACAATAGGTTATAGATGTAATGCCAGTTCTGTGAAGTAGGGAAAGAAGGAATTGGCATATTGTGCTACATTCATGGAACTTCTTGGAGCTTGGAAATTCTGACTTGTACATTTTTGTGACAACACTGTGTTCACGGTGTGAATTCAGCAAAAATGGATGTCAGCCAGAAGAAAAAGACACTGCATTTTCCTTCAGGGTGAATGTATATTCAGTGGTATTTGATTATCTTAGACTGAAAAATCACTGAAAAAATAGGAGATGCATTAGGTGACGATAGGTGACGATCAGTCCAATGCTGTTGCTAATGTTTTGCACATCAGCTTAGGCTTTTTAATTACATATAAGCTATTAAATTTCTAATTTAGAAGGCACTAATCGATAAAAAATCGATATAAAAAAGTAAATAAACTCATCCTGATTTAGTTCTTACACAAGTTGTGTTTTTTTTTCCACACTGTTTTTGTGTGCTCTGACACCACTTTAATTAAAATTGGAGAAGCCACAGTTTTGAAATGATATGCATATTTCCAACTTTTAATTCCATGCTGGACCACTGCTCCAAAGGTCACAGCTCATTTGTAACAAGATCTGAGTTAAAATGAACATAGTATTATTACAACATTGTGAATGCAAAAACACCATGATGCACTTAAGCAATGTCACTCAAAGTCAAACAACACCAAGCCGCAGTTATCAGGAACAAAAAAATTATGATTTATTTAATAATTTATTCAACACAAATACCTCCTTCAGAACTCAAGTGACTGAAGTGGTGCTAAGCAACACAGAAACACTTTCCCAACCTGAAGCTAGTTTGCTACTTTGGGCTCTACATATTACCACTGGGTTGCTAGTAGGTCTGCTGATGTAAGATGAGGTTTGCACCAAAGTATCCAGACCTTTTCCCTCCCCCTCGTCCTCTTCTGAGGAATATTCAGAATTCAATCCAAATGTTATTTTTGGAAATGTGCCAGTTTTTGTGCTGTTGCAATGTGAAGTTTGTTACAAGGTAGGTCATGGCTGTTAATGTAGATTATTACAGAGCACTTCACTTGCACTTCACACTTGGAAGGCCTCTTGTCCAATCAAATCATTTGACTAGAACTAACCGTTGTATAATAACTGATTGTATCTACAGAAGGGGAATATAAAAATTTGTGGTGCCACATCAAACTATCACTTCATATCCTCTTTTTTACTGAACGTGGACCCTAAAACCACTACTCCAGGCTTTGTTGAATCTTTTAATCAAACTGTTAGTCTTTGACAATTCATGATCATAATTTCTAACTACAGACCCTAACAGTGCTCTCATTAATACTTCAATGTGTTGATATCAATAAACCATGAATCTTATTCATGAAGCTTGGATAAAAACAATCTGAATTTGCAGAATTTGCAGTACTGTGTGCCTGTTGGAACACTCTCACACCATTGCTGACTTGGTTTAAATTTTCATTTATTTGACTGATGGAAACATGAATTTCATTCAAAAATTGATTGACTGAACTTTTGACCTAAAAAGTGCATTTGAGTGAGTCTATATTTGCTCTGAGGGTGAAAAAGCTTTTATTATAATAGTAATTTAAGTTATGAAGAGGCTCTAAAATGTATTCACATGTACACATTTAACATATCTAAAATTCATACAGCCAATAATAAAAAATGTTCTGCATTAGGGCTTTACATCTAAATGAGGTGTTTTCAAACCAGTAACATTCTGAACAACACAAAGGTAAAAGCTTTTAAAACACTTGACCAAGAGAATATAGTGTGCTGCCGTGCTTCCAAAGAAACAGGTCAGCCCTTTGTCTGTCACAACACACACACACACACACACACACACACACACACACACTGTCTCAGACTTTCACACATAGATGCACAAACATGCAGAATATCATACAAACACACATGAGCGCACATCTCAATTGTTGTGCAGGAGGAGGAGCAGCAGGAGTCAAACAGGTTGTGAAATCAGAACGCTGATTTCAGAAATCCAGATAAGGGATCCAGAGAAATCAGCAGACGCTTGCTGGATTTCTCCTGGAGAACTCGATTTCTCAGCCATGTAAACCCGGTCCATGATTTCTAACCAGCTTTTTTACGAGTGCGCATGTGCAAAAGAACAGAGCAGATAAGGAAACTGCCCTGTAAATACGATAAATACACACTGTGAAACACACGACAGAGTAAAAACCTTCTGTTCTACCTGCTGAAATACGATTCCTGAGGAGTGCATGGAAATGGGATTTTCAGTCGTCGGCGTACAGCAGCACAACCCGGTTTCTAAAAGTCGTCAGAAACTCCTCCATGTTGGATTTTCTTTCAAAAGTCAGAAACACTGAAGCAGCATTTCTGTCGTCCGGCTGTGTGAGTCTGCACGAGTGTGAAGGGGAGAAACTGATTCACAACCGGAAACGATGCCTTTTATTATCATTTTCTCTGCAAGTTTAATGAGAGGTGAGACAGACTTTGCTGCATGGAGCCTTTAATTTGTAGAGGACAAAACACAACAACGCCGGCGCCTTTAAAATCTCAACACATCAGACATGTGAAGAACAGCAGAACCTGCTGAATACACACAACTCAAACAACAAATGTGCGGCATGGCGGCATGGCGGCGTGGCGGCGTGGCGGCGAGGCGGCGTGGCGTCTGTCCTGTGCTGGTTTGTCGATGTGTGGCGGATTTAAGTGATTCCAGGTCTGTGCGTTCGCTCCGTGACGCAGAAACAGCCGAGGAAAACCCTGCAGATAGAGCAGAGCGATTAGGGAGTGTGTGTGTGTGTGTGTGTGTGTGTGTGTGTGTGTGTGTGTATCTTACGTCTATCAGTGTAAGAACCAGCTGGAGTTTCAGACATTTTTGTGAGTTTTGGTCTGATGAGTTTTGGTCTGAGAGACACTGAGCCTCATTTATCAAAGTGGCCTGAGATCAAATCTGAGAGTAAAGCGGTGGTGCGTTCACTTCACCGACAGGATCGGTATTTATCAGTTTCATCTTTGGTGTAAAGATACGAACAAACTAATGTCTGGTCAGAACGGTCACAGAGTGAAGTCCATGCATCTCCTCAGCTGTTCATCACAAAACCTCCAAAGACTTCACGGAAAACCAGACCACGCAGATCTGACTAATCAATAATCAATTACAGAACAAAATCACATGATACTGAACAACAAATCTGACAAATCAGAAGGGAAAACAGAAGAAAGACCAAAAACGCCGACCAAAAAATTGAATAGTGTACCCGCACTTTCTCTGTTTGACTGCGTCTCGGCGCTGCGGCTGCAGCCGTGCGTGGATCTGACAACACACACTCTGACTGAGCAACACACACTCTGACCGAGAAACACACACTCTCCTGTTCCCCTCCAGTCACCGTTATTATGTCCATTAATTACTTGTGAAATGGCTGCAGAGGGGCGGAGGCAGACTGGCAGCAGGCGATTTGGTCTGGAACTGAGCCACCAAGGTCTCATATCACAACACACACACACACACACACACACACACACACACACATTTACATTTCATATATCAGGCTTTAAGCTTCGGTTTCTTCATTAACATTAGATGCAAATAAACATACGCAGCGTGAGGATCAGAGTCATTGCACACACAGACTAATGCTGCGTTCGATTGCACTCGGGAACTTGGAAAGAAAATATATCTCCGACTCGGAAATCGCCCAGTGGAAATTCAAACCAGAACTGCCAACTGGAAACTCAGGTAAGATGGATGCAGCACAGCGAGCGTCACGTCAGTTTCAGAGCAGCTCCACATTTTGGTCAGAAGTTGGAAATAATGACTGGGAAGTTTCTGAGTTACGAGCTCCCTTGAATGCACCAAAAGAAACACGTGCATTTACTTTCACGTACAAACCTGCACACAAATGACTTTAAACATGCAGTAGACCAGGTATTGCATACACACACACACACACACACACACACACACACACACTTTAAATTGCAAATAGTTTCTGTCAGCTGAATCACTGTGTGGCTGGACGAAGCCGAGAGGCAAATGAAGAAGATGGAGGAGGAGGAGAGAGACAGGCAGGAGATGGAGGGATAACACACACACACACACACACACACACACTGTGTACAGTAACCAGCCCAGTGCATGCTGGGTAAGGCTCCGGCCCCCTGTGACCTTCAGCAGGACTGTATGAATGAACAGAAAATTAAAAATCCACTGTTAACAAAAATAAATAAATATATAAATAAATACATAAATAATCAAGTTACAATTAAAACCCAGGCTGTAATTTGTTCATGCTGAATCCTAAACTTCCTGTTGTGGTTTGTTTTCCTGTTGGAATGCCGCTCAGCCTCCTGATAGGGGCGTCGTTTGTTTCTCAGAGAGCGGCTGCCGTCCCAGCATGCATCCTGTCAGAGAAAAGGAGCCAGGTGGAGAGGCCCATTCACTTCAAACTGACCTTGACAGAGTCTGATTGAGTCCCGCGTCCTCTCGGCGCTTCCAGACGGCGGGAGTTATCCGCTCCTCCCTCCTCCTCCTCCTCCTCCTCCTCCTTGGTCCTCCATTCACCTCCTCTGACTGACACTCCTGTCAATGTGTTTTTTGTTCTCCTCCTCTCTCTCCATTTCGCTCCCTCGCTGTCACTCTCTCTCTCTTGTTTATCTCTTTTCTTATCCCGTCTGTCTCTCCCCTGCCTCCCCCGTCTCCCTGCTTTCTTTCTCACCACAGGATGAAGATATTTGTTACACTTGACTGATTCCCGTCTGTCTCTCCTTTCTCCCTTCAGATGTATCCCTGTTTCTCCTGTCTGTCTCTCTGTCTTCCTGTCTCTCTCTCTCTCTGGTCGATGAAGACGTCTGCTGCACTCCACAACTTCCTTTCTCTTTCCAGCCTTAAACCTGATGAACCAACATGATCAAAGCAAAACAAGCTGTGGAAACAACAAATTATAGCATGTTTTTGTCCAGTAAACAAAAAAGGAAAGTTTTTTGGAGATGTCAGACACTTATAATATTAATCTCAGCCTGTCAGTGGCGAAACAAGCACTTCTAGTGGACGGTTGCCCCATTGGATTACATTGCAGCCGTGTTTCACAGTTGCCAGTTATAGCGTTCTCACTCAATGCTGGATCAATTCCAAAACTTTTTGTTTCTATGAATCATTTAGACCCAAATAGAGAGGAAAACAGAGCCCAGGTTTAAAAATACCGGAATTATTCTTTAAATAATGAGATCAGAGACAACAAAGTTATCCAAGTGTCCCTGGTAGATCATCATGCTAACATGTTAGCACGGAGTTATGTTGAATGATGATCATCCAGAAAAGTTTGGATGATAGTTTTTCCTTTATTCTTGTTCATCCCCCTTATACTTTCCCCTAATTTCCCCTTAATCAGCTTCAGTGTTCAAAAAACATTTTCTCCATATTGTAGGACAGTGTCCATCCATATTGTGTATCTGCTGGTTGCAGCTTCATTGAAGCTCCATCACACTTATACCGCGTTCACACTGACCTGGTGCTAGTGCTAGTGCCGTGCCAGAGCCTGACTTAGCACCGGTTCTTTGCGTTCACACCGCCTAAGCACCGGCTCCAGGTGCTAAAAACTGGTGCTTAGCAAGCACCAACTCTTTGCTGGGCCAGAGCTAAGCACCGATTACACGTCAGGGGCCTGGGGCGCGGTTATCGTGACCAACGACCAACTCCTGCAGTGCGCGAATTTCGACAGGGTAGTGTTGTCTCAAATCGCACACTGCCGTTGTACACAGCAACATTTTCTTCTTCTGTCTAATGGTGAATTACAACGGGACGGAGAAATACCACCAGCTACTGTCGTACTGAAAATATCTGCCGGCTATTGTTTTCTGATCGATTTTCTGAAAAATGTTTCTCCCAAAAAAACACATGTATAACTTATGTTTGTATAGTTT
>OMLF01025560.1:9622-23327 GCA_900302615.1 Holocentrus rufus
CAATCTAATATGTCTTTTTTTTGTCGGTCTTATGTAACTCCTGTTCACACAGCCATAAATACATGCACGCGCATGCACACACACACACACACACACACACACACACACACACACACACAGAGTTGAAAAAGTGAGTACAATCGTGGTGTAATCCAGAGTGCAATATACTGAAAATGAAATGTGACATTTAGAGCGTTGCGGACCAGTCACAGTGACTGAAGATGGATCTCTGGCAGCCAGTATTTTAATGTATAAAATCATCTTTATCTGCCAAGATGATTTATTTACAGTCATGGTTTTCATATAATCCTCTCTAGAAATGTTTTTTCTGTCTTAAAATCTCATTCCTGAAGCAATCAGACTGAATTGTACTTTTGGTGGATGGCCAAAGTTATGACAAAGAGGCACTTTTTGAACAATGTTTTTATTGTTAGCCATTTGAACCTTCCTTAAAATGTCTATTGAGTGTCTTTACGTTTGAGACTTTTTTCACTTCAATTAAATGAGTTAAATAAAACATTTATTTGTACACTGTGTGTATTTTTATTACAGTGTTTGTTTTTGTCATCTAAATCATTTATTATCCAACTGTGAGGTGCAATGTAAAGAGGTAATTACATTTTCTGTTATTTGAATACTCTAAATTATACAATGAACATCTGACAATATATAAATAGCAAGTAATAAGGAATGAGCCCACCATTTACCTTACAAATAGCTGGTTTTCCTGCCTGACATGTCCTAAAGTGTGTGCAGTGAGAAATTGGACCTTCAAGAATGAAAGCTTCCACTTCTTTGAATGAAGTGGAAATCCACTTCAGACTCTGTGCTTCACAACTGTCTGTTCTGGTTCAACAATAGATCTGGTGATGGACATGGAAAGCACTTAACCTCATGAAGCCACTCCTGAATTGGCTTAGTGTGGTGACATTGTCATCTTGGAATGAGGAAACATCCTAAGGAACAATGTACCATAGGCCACCTCGGCCTGTAAAATATTCCTATTTCTTGTTTGTTATGGGACAAATTAGCAATTATCATTGAACAATGTGCAATTATAGATCCACCACCAAATGACAACATACACATTTGAACCCATCCCAATGTAGGAAAAATAATAAAGATGACTCATATCATCAACCACCCATGTTACTGTTTCCATTGTTGAGAGATGCACATTTTGTGTTCCTTACACCTGGTTATATTCTGTGCGTCATGTTTACTGTAGGATGGCAGCCCTCTGTGTGCAGCTCATTCAGCCAGAGTGATGTTCAACTCCACCTACAGGGTCCTTGAACGTCCCAAAGCACTGACTGCTCTCATGTGAAACATGCTGGATTTTGGATTTTGTATTGTTTTGAGCTCTCAATTCCTAATGCATGTTTTTCAGCCACACAACCACAATTACATCTGCCAGTATTATGCTCTTTATTCACGACCATGACTAGATAGTTCTTTATTTGCAGAGCATAAGCCAATTTCTATCACTGGTACTATGCAATAGGTCCTTATATGCAATAGGTTCACCTATAGCATTGTTAGCCATTTCCATTAGCCATTCAAATTGAATTGATACCACTTACCTTCAGTTGATGTGTTTAGGTAACTTCCTACCTTTACATTCTGCTGTGAATTGCATAGTGGAATAATTTATTGCCTACTGCTGTCAACTGCATGCTAATGGGATTAATAGTACAAACTCGTACTTATAACTTGTTAATGGACAAACGTGGAGCTGTTTGTCTGTGTGTGCAAATATAATGTCCAAAGTGTTCATTTTCATTTTCATTAGAACATATATGTGTGTGAAGACGGCTGACTGAATCTAAAAGTGTAGACATTGTTATGAACACCCTGAACAGACACCATTAATTTTGATAAAACAGTGAGAGTGTGAGGACACACACACCTGCCTGAGCAATCTACTTTCTGTGTGCACCCGCTCACCTCTGAAGACAGGAGTCACCTGCTTGTTAACATTGTGACATCTGAATCCTCAGTGTCACTACTTTTTTTCCTTTCTTTTTTTAAGATTTTTTATTTTGGCATTTCTGTTTTATTTGACAGTGACATTAGAGATAGACAGGAAGGAGAAAGAGGATGACACATGCCACGGTGGTGATAGTATGAAGTATGCACTCTATACGGTGAGCTACCGAGCACCCCTAGTCCTTTTTCCTTTTTATTTACCCTTATGGTCACCTACATCTATTCCAAAGTGCAGCAAGTCTTCATAGCAGACAATCTTGGCCTCACTGACCATTGATATCCTGTAGCCGCTCTCCAGAATTCAGTCGGGATGGACACTCCAAGGCACCGCGAAGCTTTTGATGTGCAGCGTGACTCCTCAGCAGTGCCTTTTCACATCCTTCAGGCCCTGCATCTTCAGATCTCTTCGGCCACACAAGAGAAACTCCGGCAGCTGGACATTTTGTCATACGGGAGCGAAAGGTTCATTACACGGTTCAGACAGGATGCAAGGGCCTCGGAGATCATGTAGGAGACGAGCATGAGAGTGGAAGTGGGCAGGATTCAGGTGTATGCTGCTCCTCTCTTGTGCAGTGGCATGTGCAGAACAATCTTAATGGAAAAGCCCAAATGAGGCATCAGATAAAAGGGGCATCTATAAATAATCCAACCTGACTTCCACTCACTGTGAGATCAGGAATGCCATTGGGGCTTCAGCTCTTTCAATTGCTGCTGGTCACTTTTAAGGTTTATAATCAAACTAATTTTTGCCTTTATTTGCTAGAAATTGGCTCGACGTTATTTCATGCATTTGCATTAACTTGATTACTCTGAATAAGGCTGTAATAAGATTGTGGTATGCAGCAAAGGTAGTTTTCGGTGCAGGAGCAGGAGGTTCTGCACCACCCTGGAAAGTCACGCAGTGCATGAGGAAAAAGATATCTCTGCAGGCAAATCAATCATCAGTGAGTTTTCGGTGTAAAAAGGGTAACAACTGAAAGTTGCACAGATAAACACAGACCTGAACTCTCATCTCTGTTCAAGATGCAAGAACTGACTCAAACTGAAATGTAATCTCAAGACATACCTTAACATATAGCTGAGAGCAAATACCAGCGTCGGCATAGCAGACACTGGTATTTGTTCAAGATCACTGCCTACAGACTCTGTGGCTGAATGTCTGTCTGTACCCCTCTTTTCCTTCGTTGTGCAGAACCTCTGAATTTTTACTTGAGTGCCTTTTCATCATCTGGCCTCTCTCTCCTTACAGCTGTAAATATTCAATCATGTAGAAGTCACTAAAAGACTGGAAATCACTGTCACAGACTGGGACCATCACAACACCAAGAGCTATAAAGAAAAACCTTCAGTGTTATATTACTGCATTTTCAAGGGCTAAACAAAAAAAACACATCTATTCTGTCATTTATAGTGTATAACATCTCTGCAAATTTCAGCCTCAAGTTAACTAGCTGACTAATATCTTGCTGCATAATATGCATTTATGTAACTATGCTGCAAGGAAAGAAAAGGCACTGATTTGGAATTATTTGATCATTCTTTCCTGGTCTGTTAGTTTCAGTTCATGATACTCGGACATATGAAAAATGCATGGCACGGAAAGTTCTGCTGACCTGGCTGTAAAATTCACAATAATACTCTAACCTGAGATGTGAATTGGAAAGTGGGGCCAAATCTATAAAACATGGTGAATTATTATAATGGTTAGCATCATGCAGGCTGTCACGACCTCAGCCAGTACCTCTGCTGCCAAATGTGGCCCGACCCCTGGACCTCCAAGTCTCTCTCTCTCTCTCTCTCTCTCTCTCTTTGGATTCTGTGTTTGTCTGCTTGTGTCCTTTGTGTCCTTTTACAGATAGATGGTAGAAACAGCAGGCAGGAGAGGAACCACAGTTCCTGCTGTTAAGACCTCCTGCATCTGAACCTTCTTGCTTATACTTGTTTTATTTATTTATTTATTTATTTATTATTACGAGTAGCAGTAGTAGTGGCATGCATTTGCTCATTGTATTTTGATTTTTGTGCTCTGGTTTTTGCATTTTCACTCTTTGTGTCATATCTGTGCACATGTGAGCTGTGTTCCTCACACACAACTCACACCAAACCCCAGTTGTCCACTCTTCCTCTTCCAGACTGCACGTCTCCCGGTTTGTTCCCACCTGTCTTATCTGTTCTCCCTGCTTGTGATTCTGACCCAGTTTTGTTGGTTTCTTCTTTGTCTTTGCCTGCTGTTTTTGGTATCTCCGGCTTGCTATTTCTGACCTATCGCCTGCCTCTCACTATGAACTGCCTGCTGTCTTGAGTAAAGTTTTCGACTGTATCTCTGCCTCTGCCTGTTGTGTGTGTATGAGTCCTGCCTAAGTCCCTGACAGCAGGTGTTGCAGAAAGTTTTAGGACAAACACCACCTAAAAATATCTCTATGTATCGTGTTTTTTTTCAGCCATGAGCCGTGCACTGAGTTTATCTTTCAAAAATATGTTAATTTAGGCTACTTCTTTCCTCCATAGTTGCTGATTTCTTCCCCGCCTCCTCCTTTCCATTAAATTTAAAACCATATGACACGGAGCCCAACCCCTCCACTATATAAAGACATTAAAAAAAAACTTCTAAATTAAATTGCAGCTCTTAAGTCGTGATGGATGAGTTAATAACCAGTGGCAATCAGCACTGATACTGAATGAATGCCGATTTAATACTTTTCATGAACATGTTCTTGCCAAGCCATTATTTCATGGAAGAAAAGTGAAAATTAATGTGTCATTAGGATAAGGTGACTTGACTCTTGGGAGCTATTCTAGGGCCATTTTTGGTTAATTACCCCATCCCTGCCTGCCATACACACACATGGCCTTGTGCATATAAATATGTTTTTCCACCAAAGCGAAATTTGAGGCTATTAAAAAAATCCAAAAAATTATTCTATTGTGTAGGTGTCAAACATGGATATAGGTGTGCTGTATCCGCATTATATCCGCTATTTTTATATAAGTTCTGAGCAGCTAAAGGTTGTTTATATCATATTTGAATTATGTGTTTATATTTGTCTTTCCCTTCTTGAGTCCTGTTACTTCTACTATTGCATTGACCTAATTTGCAGATGGGGGATCATTACAGCTTGATGTAACCAATCTGATGAGTGATGCTGCTCTACCCCACACAGACTATATAGCTTGTGTGATACAAAATTGCCAGTGGGTGAATCTGTGAAACCTCATATTTCAGTCAGCAGGGATTAAAAGGAACACATCAGAATTCACTCATAAAATCACTGATAATTAATAATGCGGAGATTTTACTGGAGTGAATCAATCGCATGCAGATCAGTGTTTACAACCTACAGATTTTCAGCAAGCTCTCAGTCCATCAATCATTCAGTAGTAGCGTTGTCCTGATCGATGTTGTGTGATTCATAAATTTCAAATGTCTCACATTGGATACATACTCTCGAATCTGAGAGAACAAATACACCCTGTAGTAGTTTAAAAGGCACAAAATAATAAATCTGGAGATGCAGTGGAGCCTTGATTAGAGCTTCAGGGCTGAAGCTCAAACCAGCTCTGGGGTAATTCTTGATAAACGTGTCCCCAGTAGCACTGCTCCTGGTGCTGCAGGAAATGCCACAGCTGTGGTGTCACTGATTGCTTTAATTACAGTTTTCCAAAATGGGCTCACATGTGGAAGAGACCAGACCATGTGAGTGAGTGGCTCATCTGGGATTTACACCTTGGACGCAGTTCAATCCATGTATTTGATATAAAATGAAAAACAAATGTCCTAATCCGCCTCATCAATGCTCCTGCCCTGCATCAATGCTGTTCCCCCTTTCCCTTTTTCTCAAAGTGCTGTTTCTTAACCACATCTGGCTTAATCCATTCCTGAGGGTGCCTGGTGGAGAGGGCTTTAAATGTGCCTGCATCATACACTGGTTGAATACAACCTGTTTTTCTATGGAATTTCCATTCATACTTTATACTGTATGTTTGTTCAACAAGGGGGTTAGCGGTTAGGGTCTTATGTAAGTCACTTCAATGATTGTATATATGGGATAAACAACAAGGGACAGTAATCACAAAAATGTTTTTCAGTTTTCTTCAGTGCAGGAGAATGAAATGGATTAGATAGCCATGTCCAAACTGACCTGGTCTGTGTTAGACCACCGTCCCTGTCTGCTTGTCTCTGTAGCACTGACGGTTTTATTCCTGGAGGCTTTTTGTTCCAAATAAACTGTCTTAAGCTGCAGATACATTTTTTGAAAACTGCCTCCAGCACCGTTTTGGCTAACATTTGAAATAAATTAATCTTAATGAAACAAATTTTTGAGCAAGGACATTTAGCTAGTAGAGTATCTGAAGGACCAGACAGCTTTCTGGTGGTCCATTGAAATGTCATGTCTTTCATTGTCCAGGCTTCAGGCAGTGGCATAATCACTCTTTGTTAAATAAGTTTTATAACCTCAGAAAGGCCCATAATAATTTCATGTATCTGTACGAGATGGGGGCAGTATATCAGGGCTTGTATGCAAGAAACTGCATTATCTCTTCAGAGCAGAGCAGTAAAATGTACAGAGTCTGATTTGATAATGAATATTGCCCTCTCTGCCTCTTCTTTGCAAATGTGCAATGCCAGCAATTTGCCTGCCTTGTTTTCCTGTTCACGTTATCTGTGCCTCGTCCTCTGCACTGTATCAGCAGCCTTGTGGGTCAACAGTGGGCCATTTGAGATAGAAAATTGCCTGTGAAAGGAACCAGGGAAGGCGGTGGTGTACAACATGGAGGTCAACATGCTGGTGGCAGCTGGTTACAGTAAGGCCCCACAAAAAGAGGTTAGTAGTCTGAATGAAACATCTCCTGCACAGATCCACCTTAGCTGCCGCCCAGCTGGAAATCCTCATGAGGTTCCAGGAACAGCTCGTCACCATCAGCATTGAAAAAAAGTCGATGTTCCACCATGTGCAGCTCCTCCCAGAAGATCAACCATTCTTCAGGCTTTTATGGCAAGGCATGAACTGTATTGACCCCCTTGGGATGCGTAGAAATGGTACGTCCTCCCATGTGGCACCACAAGCAGGTCTCATTGTGCCATTTGTGCCCCACATAAGCATGTGATGGTCTACAGGGAACCTAAAGAGGCAGAATGCTGCTTTTATGTGGGCAATTCTTGACAACCATCTTCAGACTGTAAGTCCTTCGAAATGTTCAGAATTTGACATGAAGCCAAATTAATATGGGCTAGAGGATGCCTTCAGAACATGTGTGAAGATCAAGGCTCAGATATCCAACATCCAGTTGTGCTATAAATGTTTAAATTCAAAACCAGGGCACACTGCTGACAGCTACTGGTTCATACTCATTTCTGATGTCACTGCTGCAATTCATTGCATGGAGAGGCGAGCCTCATAAAATGTGACCAGAGATCTAATTCCAGCGGTGGGAACATTGTGCTACAGGAAGCCTTCAGTGACGTCCGGCTGTGAGACCAGCTGGCAGCCCAGGAGAAAATAGAATTCTACTAAAATCCATCAAGCGCCCGTCACTTTGGAGGCTCCTGGGAAAGAAACATTAGATCCTTCAAGATGGCTCAGCATTTAGTCTTAGAGCTCAGACAGTGTCTCAAAAGATGCTTAACACCATCTTGATTAAGATAAGTGTATCTTTAAAACAGGATGAATCCCTCTGCAGGCACAGACACTAACTCTGCATTCTTACTGGGAATGCTATAGTAGTTACCCTGGACAAACACCACCACCTGAGATTCAGGTGTCCCAGTAGTCCTTGACACAATGCCCTTTTTACATTATGTTTTTGTATACATTGGATAGTGTTGCCTTGTGCATCAGCAGATCAGGCCTCTCAATTTAGCCTTTCAATGAACTCACAGATAGGCAGTAAAGTCTCTTGCACACCTGGATAAACAGCCTTTGTGACAGGTGTATCGGTGCAGGGTAAAGTGTAACCAGAAAGTAAAGAACCTGCACAATGTCTTTCACTTGCTCAATATTTATTTTCCCCTACAACGTTTTGGTCACAGACTTTCATCAGGTCTCACCAAACTCACGAATAAAAGTGATTCTCAGATCTGTTTTACAAATTCTAAAGCTGACATGCTGCTGACACTCTTTGTTACTGAGATTTAGGTTGTTCAAAATTTAAGTTCTTATCATTTTTCTGCCCCCTTGTATGTTCATTTAATTAACTGTAGTAAATACTCGATATGCATCTATTTGTCTACTTATGTAGCTGCCTAGCTTTGCATAGGCTACCATCATGAGTAGTAGGTCTACACATTGTTGTGATCATGAATTGTGTACAGTAATAGGTGCTGTTAAACTACAGATGGCAGCATTGTGTTGCAACAGGTTAGTCAAAAAAAAAGTGCAACTATTTTTATGTTTGTGTCATAGATATTTTGATGTTCTTGTTGCCAGGCAAAGAAAATAATAATTGTTGCAGGTTAAACTCTGTCCAATTTCAAACTATGAACTGTTGATGTTGTTGTTTAATACATGGAGATGTGACAGAGTTTAAAATGAATTTATTATTATGAGCAGAAGTTTTGCTGGAGTTATTTAAGTCTTGAAAATGCTGCAGAACAACTGGCATGTGCAGTTTGTGTGAGGCATTAGCTCAAATGAAAATGATTTTGAGATCAGTATGTATGCTGAGGCCTCCTTGTAACAATTAGTGAAACAGCTGTGTCAGTGGTATTAGAAGTAGCTGACTCATTTAGCTGTGTGTCTAGAGATAAAAATTAACCAGAACAAAAGTAAAAGTATGCCCTTCAACACTTAAATATATCAGGGAAAACCCTTTCATATAGAAATTTCAAGGTCTGGAACTAAAGAATAAATACTGTTGCATTTATTTGTTACACATATTGACTGAATCGGCCAGAAATATTACAAAGATCCATCAAAGATAGTCAACTACACCATTAACATTATGGGGCTGATCTGAAATACTGAAAATGAATGTTTTTCTTAGATTAACATATGGGATTTATGCTATTCCTGTTAAATTCTTGTCTTGCTTTTATGTTATTTGTGCGATTTTTATGAGGAAAAAACAAAAAGAAAAAACACTGAAACTTAGTGTAGGTGACTCAACTTAGGAAGACTTGGTGTACCTGACCTATATAACCATTACCTTTTTACAAATGCAAGATGCCCAGTTGAGCAGGCTTTTACACATGACTTAAAGGCAGGTGGTTGGAGTCATTAGTAATATCAAAATATGATGAGATTATTGCCATCACTGTAGTATTACAACATTTTCCAGATGGGGTTCTGACATTTCAGAAAACCAAGGAACAATACTGGATCATCACTTATCATGTTTAACTTTTTGACAGCATCATTTAAAAAAAAAAAAAGTGGACTCCAGCCTAGCTTCTCACTCAGAACTTGATTAAAAATTTAGGACTGCAGCTACTAAGAGGGGATCAGTATCTATAGGCTACTTTGTCAGGCCTCTAGCAATATATTATCGGCTTCATAACTTGTAACAGAACATGATCATAATATGGCTCTGTCTGGTACTCAGTGTCATAAGATGTGAAAGACACATATACATATTATAAAGTAATCAACATAAGTTAGATGTAGATTAATACAGTATATGAATCTCTGTGGGGTCTATACCACCCCCTCATGGCAAATGAAAAAAAACAAACAAACACAAAAAAAAGGCTATCCAAAGGGGAAAACCCTGTGGTCTGAAACCATCATATACATGTCAGACAACTTCAGTACAATTACCATAATGTCCTAAAGTATGCCTGTTGGTTTAAATGTGCCTAAACCCTGAGACATCTCCTTTGAATGTCATACATTTTTTTTTAATGCCTATATACACAATTATTTTCATTATCCTCTATATTTATTTCAAGTAATTTACCTCTGTTGGAAAGTAAATATATTTTGGTTTAGTTCTGCTAACACACTTTTCATTGTAAAGGAATCGTTTTCTTGACAGAAAGTAATTATGTCTTCAAACAGAAGACATAATTAGGTCCTACAACCAGTTATCAGTGTAATCTAGTCTATGTGTTTTCAGCCTGAAGGCAAGTAAGGAAATTGCCATTCAGAACATTGTGAACTTTTAAGTATCTGAATTAACATAGCACAGGGATAACATTTTTAGAGCAAATTAAGACAGCTTCACTTGTGAACTTGCTTTTGCAGACAAGAGCCTGCATCATTAAATATGTATTGATTGTAGAATCTTGCCTACACCAGGTCCAGGCTCCCACACCAACAACATGGGATCAAATGTCTATGCAAACATTAATATTTTTCTTTTGTAGACGCTAGTCATAACATCAGTAATGACAAAAAAATGTTTTTGATGGATTTGCATAAATTTAATGTTCAAATCTAGGTTAGGTCCAACTTTTAATTTTTCCAGTCACAATGCAATAAAATTCACTAATAAGAATTAGCAAACATAAATAGCATATAATTTGTTCTAAAACATATCAGTGTTATTAATTAATGTTTATATACTGTGTCACCAAATTGTTCAGTCCCTGTTAGATTTATTTTGTGCTGTGCCTAACCTCCAACACTGTAGATGGGGGTAGTGAGCTAGCATCCCGATCGTCTAGGAATGAAGGGGTGGGAGGCTGGGCTTGTGCTGCGTTCACGTCCACTGGGAACTGCAGTATTTGTGTACTTTAAGAGCAGATATTAAATGCATGGTTTATTTGAGACACGATGCCAGGGCTAAAGAGCTTCTGCGCAGTTTTAACATTAATATTAAACAGAAGTACCTCGTTTTCTAATTTTGTAAGTATTTATCTGTATTAATAAAAAGTGTGCACAAACAAAAACTTCCAAGCTTAATTTAAGGCTTAAAACGTGCTTTTCTATTCGTTCTGACATTTCAACATCAATGTTGCCATGTTGAATTAGGTTTATATAAAGTCACAAAGCTACATGTGGCGGAACGTGGAGCAAAGAGAAGAGACCAGTTGTAGCGTCGTTCAAAAGGATTTTTCCTGTTCGGCATAGGAAAAAAAACATCCCAATTCCCAGTAGCTATGAACATATCATAGATAGTGCGCTGTGCAGGCTAGATACAGGATAGGGTTGGGGATTGGGTTTACATAAGCCTATGCAATTGTAAACGTGTCCATTGTAAAACTGAGTTTTGGGCGTTTTTTTTCTACAGCTTCTTACAGCTACATCCTACAAGCAGGTTCATAAAAGATGTGTTTAAAAAGTTATTGGACTTAGTGTTTTTTTCTTCCTTCTTAAGCCTACAGGTTGCAAAATAAAACACTTGGAGCACTGCTGCACATGAAGGTTATTTAACTTTCCAGTGGGACATTTGTAGTCTATGTTTTGGCCATACTCCCAATGTCCTGGTGGACGGCACACGTTCATCTGCTGCTATTATGAAACTCTCTTGTTATGCTGCCTTCAGTGTCTTCTCATAAGATATTATTTCCAACTGTCAAGTGTAACCACAAATGGGCTGGAAAATGCATAGTCCTTTATATTTTACAAACAAAGCCACACACTTGGTGCTGAAGTTGCATAATGAAGAAAATGTGTATCATGTAGGCTATGTATTAAATTGCCATTTTTTGGCAAAAAGTTGTGTATGAGTGGCAAATAAAAACAGACTTCCTGCAACAGCAGGAATACTACATATTCAGATGTAATTCAAACAATAGCATATAATGAAATGCATAATTCTCAATCCATCGCTGACACTATCTCTAAACTCCACACCCCTTAAACGTTACGTCATGGCAACTCGGGTATCTTGGGGCATCGGTGATTTCCCAGTCTTTAGTCCCTTATTACACTGGCGTGAGTAAATCCAGTTGCGATATTTCCGGTTGCATTTGAAGTCAGCAGCAGGCCTTACGCCCTCGGCTCGGAGGGGTTCAGGTCCACTAGACTGCCACCGATTACATCCATCGGCACTGGGCAGGTGTCCGTCCAAATGATCGCCCCTCCGTGAGAGTGAGTAGCAGGCTTATTTAAGGATAATTACAACCAGGTTCGTCATGACACGGTAACCAGACATCGGCTCTACATGCTGCGAATCCATGCCACTAAAAGGCGATATAGGCTAGGCTACGCATTGTGTTTCTGCCAATGACTGAGGTCTGTTTATTTGTAACGAGGACGCCGTATTTTGTTTGATTTGACCTGATTTGCTCTTACTTTGCTGATCTCACACTCTCACGGAAACAACAGCGACAGCGACGTCCCAAGGAGGAGCATCCCGTACTGTTTATTACAGGCGAGGAAGCACGACTCAGGGAGAGAGGGGGAGAGATAAACAGCAGCAAACATGTTCGACACCCGAGCGGTCCCCTTTATCCTGCTGGATATTGCCTGTCTAATACTAGGTAAGTATTTAAATGCTTATTGACAGTTATTACTGTTGTTATTATTAGCAGCCCCTCTGTGACCCGAGCGAATCTTGCAATGTGTATCTTGTCCTGACAGCTTGCCATCACGTGAAGGGAGTGGTGTGTTCTGCTGTGTAGCCCACCGATATGCGAAAACCACTGTAATAATTATATCAGCTTGTTGGAACTTGCAATGTGTCTGTCCTGTTCAGCTGTGAATTTATTGCGACCTTATCTTTAGGCTTGTTTACCTCCTATTGCGGACTTTGTGCTCTTTGTATTGTATGCTTTCACAGTTTCGCACAGGGTTACTGCGGGCAGTGAAAGAAGAGATTAATGGATGTTTTTTTGGTCTGTTAGGTTTTCTTTCTTAAGTGTTGAATGCAAAAACAGTGCCTCAGACTATTCCATAGTCTGAGGTCTTATGTTATCACAGGCATCACTCTGTTAACGTGTGGTTAATGATGCTGCCCTGAAGAGTGCAACTATGTTACATTATACATTAGATACAATACAACACACACATATTTAAATAAGTAAAGGTTCTGACCAGCACCAATTTTGATGTATCATAATCTTATTTTTTTTATACCAGTGTTTATTGTCTCATTCAGTACAAAAGCCAAACTGTCTTCAAGACTCTTGTACATATAGGTCTAGGTACTGCCAATAGACTGATTTCCTTTTATTTAGTCCAAACGTTGAAGGTTTAGACCTGTGCCATTCCAGATCCCACTCTAAGGAGTGTTGTTTAGAAACTATGTGATAATTGATATTATTCCCTTGCAGGCTATGTTTTGAAACCATGTACTAGTCCTGCCACAGCCCGTATACCCACCCAACTTTCATAGTTCATGTAACTACATGCCCTCCTGTCAGAAAGTATAAAACCATTACATGGCTGGTTGTGTGAACAGTCTTCCTCACATTGCTGAACGGTAAAAGATAATGTCTGCACCTTGTGCTACAATTGTCTCCTCTGTTTGGTTATTCAAAAAGGTGCATCGGCTCGCCAGAAACACTTGATCATAGAGTGAAATATAGCTGAGGCCAGCACTCATGATGAGAAATGAGATATGCATCTTATTTTAATCCTGCCAATGAAAGTAAAATTCATATTCTATTGTTTCCTATTCAGTCCTTTTCTCAGTGTGGGCCTCTGCTATATATAAATAATTATTTGCCCTTCTGGACTTTAACTACTTAAAATATGATATGTATATGAGTTCTGCTTATGCAGTTATTACAGCTTCGATAAATTACTGTTCTAAAGGCATAACAAAATGTGGAAGTTTAAGTGTTTCTACGTTGTAGATCTGTCTCCATTTTTCTTTGCGAGTCTCAAAGGAG
>OMLF01025585.1:1758-13407 GCA_900302615.1 Holocentrus rufus
TATATATATATATATATATATATATATATATATATATATATATACATATATATCTATATATATATGTATACACTGGAGGGCTGGAGGTCCTGGAAGAAGGTGAAGTGGGTGCTGAGGGTCTGAGGAGGCAGTGGCTGGCTGGAGTCCAGGGTCGGCTGTGAGATGCAGGAACCAGACAGGCAAGCAGGAAACTGGAATGAGGAAAAAGCTATTAGGTCTAGGTTCAGGCAGGTTTCTGTTTTCTCAAAGCAAAACGGGCTAGAAGCATTCCGACTGGCTACCATGTGGAGGCAACGATCCGGCAGGGACTGAGGAGGTTGCAAGGTTCAGGAGATGGGGGACAGCTGTGTCGGATCTGTGATGAGAGCAGGTTTGCCGGGAGAGAGTGCAGAGCAAGGCAGGGAAGGAGGCTAGGAGAGAAACAGAGCTAAAATCCACCAAGCACACACAATCACACAAAAGCAGAGAAATAAACCCAAAAAACATACTGTAGGTGCTGTCTGATTAATAAATAATTCATAGTAAATCTCAGTTCATTATGGGGAATATATTTGGATTTCATAGCAGTCTAATAATTGAATTGCATTTAAAATGTTAATTGAAGTCATGATTATTTACTTGTTATTTACACATAAAAACAGATAATTCATTGTTTGATGCCATTATTAGTTTCTGTAAGCAGATAAAAATAAGCTCCTGTACCTTTAAGAAAGTTGGGGTTCAAGGCGCGGTGTTTAGGAACTAGGCAGGTGGATCACGGGAGACAGGAGCACACGGTTTTGCTTTTTACTTTTAGTATTTTGGCGAATAAACCTGTAAAATCAACCAACGTGAAGAACACGCTTTTTCTTGGTTTCTGTTTTGGACAACACGCGTCAGCCATAAGCTCCGGTGGAAACCGATAGGTTTATTGGAAACCTACAATACTCAGGGAGGGACTCAGGATCTCAGGGAGGCGGGAATGTTACAGTAATTTGGTGACAACATTCGTGTTAACTAGAGCCTGAAACGACATGTTGTTGACTCCATGACTTTCTCTTTAGCGCCACCAGCAAGCCCAGCAGGGCATCTGCGTTCAAAATAACATGCTTGTTTAATGATCAGTTTCCAGACTATCAACAGCACATATTTTAAACATGTCCACCCACCTCCATACCTATAGTCAAGTTGTTATGGTAGAAATACAATCAGTAAAGAACTCCAATATGGCCATCAAAGGGTGTGTTAGATTACCTGAAAGCCCTCTACTGTAGTTTCAGTTATTTTGTTGATCATGCTGGATGTCCTTCTCCCCCAGGCTCTCAGGACTGTGTAGTATCAGGAGATCCTCACTACAACACCTTTGACAAAAAGTTTTACAGCTTCATGGGAACCTGTACCTACACCCTGGCCAGGACCTGCAAGAACAACACGGGTACAACACACACATGCACACACACATCCTACCATTGTACCCTTAATGTCTAACACTCAATCAAATGTTTTCTGAATCAATAGCTTTCCTAATTGTCTTCGGGACCATCCATTTTCAGTGATGTGACCTGTTTTTTGTGAAGAATTGCATGACCATGCAATTCGAGACAACCGGGATTCCATTTAATGACATAATCCTACACAAAGTATATTATCTGGGCCAACCCCTGGTATCTGTTGTGTTTCCTGTTTAGGTCCTTGGTTTTCTGTTGAGGGGAAGAATGAGGAAAGGGGAGCGTCAGGCATCTCTTACCTCAAGAAACTTTATGTTACTGTTGATGGAGTCACTGTCACCTTGATGAAGAGCAGAAAAACACTGGTCAGTACGGTAAACTGGAGCTTAAGAGCCTACTTCCTGGAAAGGTCACCAGACAATGGGGCACATATCTGATTTCTCATATGCCATGTAAAAAAGAAAGCCAGTTTCCATAATCAGGTGAGGGATTCAGAGGAATCAGGTTAAGGCAGCTAGATTTGTCCCGGAGAAACCTTGAGTAATTATTATTGGGCCATGTAACCCTTGGGATTTATTCTTTTTCATCTTTTTACTTGTGTGCATGTGTGTAAAAAGAGACTGGATAAGGGGGCTGGCATGATCAACACAAACACTTGGGAGTGAAAATTTTCTGTTCTATGGTCATTGTGCAATAATTTTACCTCTGATAAAAATACAAGGAGAGGAAAAACACATCTGCAGACACCTGTTTTGGCACTCTGGAGCGCTGGGGTGAAGCTTGGGAAAATCCTAGTCTGTCAAGCCAGGCTGTCTCTTCCACAATCTTCGAATGCTCCATTGATAAGTCTGTAATTCAGCCAATTAAAATTTTAGGAGAGGAGGCTGTCATCTTCCACTGGAAAAACTCTTCGTAACCGAAGAGTATTCAACCAATCACTACACGAAATTGTACTTTCCTTGGAAACAACCGAGACAGGCAGCTAGCATGGATGATACACTGATGAAACTGGTGAAAGAGGACTCCGAAAGACGTAAAAGATGTCTCCATGGCAAGGATTAACCTCACTTGTCATGGAACGAATTTTGCAAGGTACCGAAAGAGCTGAATGGACAAAATCTTTTTGAATTTCCCTTTCGCTAAGCAGCTAGGTAGCTAAACTTCAACTAATTTGTTTTCTAGTAGGAGGGAACAGGGAATATGGATGTGAGGAAAAGACCAGATATCCGCCTTATTTTGCTTCTCGTTTTCAGTGCTTCTGAAGTAGAGACCGTTAGGCGAAAGCATTAGGAATTTGCAGGAGCCAACAGGTTTGGCTTGGGAGACTGGGGAAATCCCCACAAGAGGCGCGTGTGGTGCTCACCGCTGGTTGCGGGTAGCTGCAGTAGTCCTGTCAGCAGTGATAATAGTCAAGGGGACCATCACTGCTAGGGGAGAAACACGATTATTGGGGAGCACATGTATACTGGGTTTGAGTAATCGGCGTAAGCCAACACATGTTAACGAGCTACCTCATTTTCTGCTACAATCTGATCACTGATCACACTAATTGGCAAAAGACGGATGTCAATCCACGTGACATAATTATGACATCACATGCTAGTTTATTTTATATTTATATCAGCATAAGCATTATAGTTGGTATAGATGGAGAATGGCTGGGTAAAACAAGCCCCAACATTCATTCTCTGTACCGCTGTTTTTATCTCTGGTTTCTCCTCATCTCTTTTCCTTGACTTTCATCTCTTTTTAATGTAGTAATCCCACGAATCTCTTCATACTGACTTTCCTCATCCTCTCCTGCATTCATCTGTTTGATTCATTCACACAAATGCTTTTCTCATCTACATCATTCCGAGAGCTTAGTGATCTTAATCTTCATCTTTAGTCTTGGAATTCATTTGCCAGTTTGATGGAAACATACCTAATGCCAGTTTGCTAACATCTACTCCATCTATCTTGCCTTTTCTCCTCCTGTCTTTCCTTTGTCCTGTAGGTGAATGGACGTCGTGTTGCCCTCCCACATTCCCCCTCTCCTCTCATCTCTCTGCATCTGGCCGGTCAGTATGTCACCTTGCAGACGCCCTTCGGCCTGCGGGTACGCTGGGATGGGAACCACTATGCCCAGATCTCAGTTCCCAGGTTGGTATGGTTGGTGGTCAGTTTGTTCAAATTTAACAAGCAGGTGGTACGTCACAGATGAGTTACACTTAAAATGTGGGTTTCTCACCCTAAGTATGATGGAAATCAACCATGCAAATAATGTGAACCTTTGAGTCTGAAACACAGGTATCGTTTTCTTGTATTACTTTGGCTGCTTGCATACATATGAACCAAGGTTTGACTGATATGGTTTTTTAAAAGCTAATAACGATACTTATGTATTTAGACTGCAGCTGCCAATTGCTAAATGCGGCATTCAGTATATTTAAATGTTCATGCCAAAACTTTTGAATAAATTGCAAATATTCAATGTTTCCCCCAGAGCTTTATTGTTGCTGCATTTAGACAATAACAGGGCACAAAAGACTATAAACTATAAACATAATAAAACATATCAAATCAAAACTTAATCACTTGAAACTCATTTCAGGCTAAGGGTTTCCCACAGTCACTCAGTGTAGTGTTCATCAATTCTATAGCAAATATGTCGTCAATATCTGAAAAATTGTGAAATAACAGTTTTATGATTGGTTATGAACAATTTCATGCTGAATAATAGAGCCTTGCGTCCTCCAAATTCTTCCCTAAGATTAAGAGCAGGCATTTTAAATTATGCTAATAAGGACAATATCATTCCCTGTTACCTCATGTGAAGCCCACTGGTCAGGTAGGTAGTGGAGGGCAAACGCACCTTTTTAGTTGCCAGTATAGAGCTTACTACATTTTTTTAATTTATGGTACACACCATGGTGAATCTGACCAAACATAAGTGTGAGAGGACAGGGTAATGTAGGGGAAAACAGGGTAACACAGATCTGGTAAATAGATCTGGTATAACTACACATATAGATCCCTTTTTCAAACCACATCTTTTCTTGATGTGTATTGGGTCATAGTTTTCAGATAGAATGATATTGCCCAGTTGCCAGTTGCATTGGTTTGCCAATAAAATGTTGAAAACCAATAGAACTCTTCAAATACAGTCAAAAAATTGTAATTAAAAGCTGAAATTTTAAAATGGACTGTGTAGAAACCCTGGGTAAAGTATACATGAATGCTTTTCTAGCAGTGTAATTATTTTGTTTTTGGTTGTGTTGCTTTCTGTGGGTCATAGTTTGCCCTCATTATTTTCCACTACATAACTGGTTCATAGACATGACAGGACAACAAAACCAAGATCTACGTATTAAAATATGTATATTTCATGAAAATCTACTTGGGGAATGAAAGGGGCATCTGTGCAAGTTGTAGTTCAAAGGTCATACAAACAGGTCACTCCTACTCATCATAATAAATCCCTCCAGCAGTCTTATTGCTTAGGTTATCAGTGCCTCTTTCTTCTATCAGTGATGACTAATCTGAGTCTTTTGCATATTATCTTTACATTTCTGTCTTTCCTTTTATAACTTTTACTCCCTCACAGGTCAAAGTGGTACATGGCCTCTGCTTAAGACTTTGCTCTTCATCTTTTAATCCCTAATTCTCTTGTGTGTTTGTCGGTCCTCCCAGCTCTTACCATGACCAGATGTGTGGTCTTTGTGGTGACTACGATGGGAACCCGACCAATGACTTCACCAAACCAGATGGCACTCTGGTCGAAAACACCAATGACTTTGGTAACAGCTGGCAGACAGACGAAGATGAGGATGACTTGTGAGTTTTGGCTCTTACCGTATATCCCTTCACCATAATCTGGGGGTTTTCTGATTTCCCTGTAAGTTCCTTTGGAATTATGCATTTCATACATAGTCACAGATATGGCTGGGCTACACATGACTGGGCTCACAGATTCCCATGTGATGAATACTATCATGTAATCACGTTTTCTTATCATGTAATCACGTTTTCTATACAGGGAAGGCGATGGTAAATGAAATATTTAACTGCCACAGATATGCAACATAAACCTTAAAGGAATACTGCAACATTTTGAGCAAAATACCCTTTTTGTGACTTACCCAGACTGAGACAAGATGTATAACAAATCATGTGTATTACATGGTAGTGAAATATACAATGTCGTGGAGATTATAACCGCTGAACATATGTGTTCAGCAGTTATAATTCTTGCCATCTAACTTCTCCTAAATTGACTTTCATTTAAAAAAAAACAAAAACAAAAAAAAATTCCAAGATGTGTATTTCAAACATACACAAATACACAGATACACTGTGTAAATAAGACAGCATCAGAGTTGCTGTATAGTTTATTTTTTCACTTTGACAGAGCTAAGCTAATGGCTCCAGTAGACTTTAGTCTTTATGCTAAGCTAACACCAAATTCTACCCAAAGGAAACGAACCAGTGGATGTGCAGAAATGAAAATTGGTATTGAACATCTTGTCTCACCCTGGATAAGTCAGAAAAAGGGTATTTTGCCCAAAATGGTGTAGTATTCCTACAAAAAATCCACCAAAAGTATCATGAATTGCCCACCTGAGAACTTGATTTCTTTCGACAAAAGTCCTTGAGGATGAACTTCAGGGAACCAGGCTGGTATGGAATTGGATATGTTGATCAATATAGAATAAAGCCCACTCAAGATGTGTTTGTATATTATCAGGTGTGCACCAGGCACCAAGCCTGACCCGGACTGTGACCCCAAACTACATGCTGAGGTGGTGAAACCAGATAAATGCGGCAAAATCAAAGATCCTGCTGGACCTTTCAGGTGAGGGTATTTATTTCTCTCTCTCTCTCCACATGTTGGGTAGCGGGGTGCATTTACTGAGACCTGAGCTCAAATTCCCACCTTGAGACTTACAGAATTCATCAATGTTGTGTTACAAAGGCAAACTGCATTTTTGTGCCTCAGTTGAGCTAAGAGAGTTTTCATCAATACTATGAAGAAACACATGCAAATCAAGTTGTGGTGCAAACAAACCCTGAAAAAGAACTTTATAGAAACTGAGATCTAAATGTCTTGAAATAGTTAACCCATAAAGATGAGATTGTGGTAATCCATCTGATCCTCCTATAGATGAACACATTGCACACACATGTAAGCACATTGTTTCGAGAGTGTCTTCACAAAGATTATCTATGCATTTATCTTATCTAAGATTACAATAACAGCTTACTCTGATCTGGGTATCACAGCAGGATTGGACTCTGCACCACACACACACACACACACACACACACACACACACACGTCACTTGCGGGGACATTACATTGACTTACATTCATTTCCTAAAGACATACCGTAACCATAACCACAATGTGCCTAACCCTGACCCTAACCCTAACCTTCGATTTCCTAACACTTAACCTAACCCTAATGTTACCTTACCTTTGAACGAAGCGTTCACCCTAAAATTAATTATTTGTGTTATGGGGACCTGGTTTTTGTCCCCATAAGGGAGGCGAGTCCCCACAGATTGAGGTCCCCACAACCATACCAAATACCTGGTACACACACACACACACACGCACACACTAGCACACACTAGCTGTGTAGTGACACCATATCAACCACCTACAAACCTCCTTAATCATAAATTCTTTTTAAGATTTATTTACATTAATGTTTCAGTTTAAGTAAAAAATAGCACTCATTTTCTGCTTTAAATAATTTTTTCTGCACATAAACACAATTTTCTTATTTTAGTTAGTTTTACAAGTAGATATGTGGTTTTGGTTCATTTGTTGATCAAAGTTACTTTTTTATTTTATTTGGCAAGAAACACCTAGTTTTTGTCTTAGCATTAGTCATAGTTCACTATGATAACTGTGATCAACAATTATAGGATCTATACTAAATCCTAAGTAAAAACAGTTCTCAGATTTCCTTGGGAGGCAGTCTTATTAAAAATAGGTCTGTGGTGTAATATGGATCTATTTGCAGACTCTTAACATAAAAAGCTTCTGGGCCTTTAGTCTTGAGGATGACACAGGCAAAATTAGCACCATCTCAGATGTCTTAAAATATGTTCTATAGCACATCAGTTGAATGAACTGACACTCGACTTCTCATCTCACAACATATCTTTTGCTTCTTCGTGTTGTTCAAGGAGTTTATCAATATGTTGGAGTCCCTACTGTTTTCCATAGAAAGTGAATGCAGAATCATGTTGTGTATGTTTTGTTTGTCCTATAGGGAATGTATCAGTGTGGTGGACCCGACTCCATTCTTCAAGAGCTGTGTGTATGACATGTGTCAGTTCAGTGGCCAGCACCATGTATTGTGTGACCAGCTGCAGGCCTATACTGATGCTTGCCTAAGTGCTGGGGCCAAAGTTCACCAGTGGAGGACACCAGATTTCTGTCGTAAGTCTTTCTATGGATCATCATGGTACAAATAGTTGCATAACAAATGATCTCCTTGTCTCTCAGACGAAGACTCTGTACCATATGCAGTACTCTCAAGAACCCTAATCATAACCCTGTTCTCGAAAAGAAAAACACATAATGCTAGCCGACTGGTGGAACTACTTTGCTTCTGTATCACTACGCACAGCTCTGCTCAACTCTGTATGTTTGTTTACACACCTAATTTAGATGTATGGAATAGCAAATACCACCCAAACCCAAGCTATTGAGTAAATCAACAGTTTCTAAATGCATTCACAGGTGAGACAGAGATTCTGTGAAGTGCTGAGATCTGTCTACTGCCAGGTCTCATTGAAAAAAAAAAACAAAAAAAACTGTGGTTCTTTGGCTCTGCCCATTCTGGTTTGGCTCAACCAATGAGATTGCCTTTGCCTCCATGTCAGCTCTGCCTCTGAGAAATGTTTATAGAACTAAAACTCCAGTCTGCAAAGAGAAAAAACATCCCTTTATTTATTTATTTTATGTAAAAGGGAATTAGAATAAATGATAGAATAAAAGAAAATAAAAATGAGGTTCCAGTGAATTTTGCATCGGAACAGTTTTTGCAGTGATTGTTGTTAATACATCGAAATCTTTCTCTTGTCTGTATTTGTTCTTTTTTGTTCTTTCTGTCTTCTCCCACTGACACCATCATCCATTAATTCCTCTCTTTATTCCACTGTCACTCCTTTAATCAATCCTTTCCTCCTTTAATATCTCTTTCCACTCATACATGGGTTCATCCATCCCACCTTCCATCCATCCATCCATCTGTCCCACTCTCCTTTGCTTTCTCCATCCATCCTTCCATCTCTACTTCTATTTGTCCATTAATTCACGCATCTTTTTGTCTCTACCTACATCTATTCCTCACTCCATTCACGCATATATCCTACTTTACATTCATACCTCTGTCCAGCCCTGGCCTGCCCTCCTAATAGCTCCTACTCCATGTGTGTGAGTTCGTGTCCGGAGACATGCCTCGGTGTGGCTGGACCCCCAGGTTGTGAGGAAGTGTGTGTAGAGGGTTGCAAGTGTAACCCCGGCTTCGTTCTCAGCGATGATAAGTGTGTCCCACTCAAAGACTGTGGCTGCGTTGATCCCAGTGGAAGCTACCATCCTGTAAGTGGAAGCAACCATAGAATTAGTTCACTTTTTTCTCGTGGCCATAATTTTGATTTATCTGGAGTATATGTGAAGTATATGACCACAAAGGATAATGCATCCCATCTTTAGACAGAAAGGAAAATATAGACCAAAATTGTCTTTGGATATTGTTGAGAAATGAGCAAATTCCTCAAATCAAAAACTGTAACTAACTGATATTGATCTACAAAATGAGCTAATGTTAGCAGTCAGGTTTTTCATGTTGTTAAAAGTGCAATATACAAAATTGTGTAAGGTCATTTGAAGTAAGGACAAGTGAGTATAAGTGAGTTGGGCCCACAATGAGGACCATGAGTTCTAACAGTTCCCACCTCAGTCGAACCTCTGCAATTTTGCATAGGGCGCCTTTAACGTAATGTTTATTTCCAAACCAATTAGCTGTAAATATGTAAGTTGTAGCTCATAACAGAAGCAGTTTTAATCGGCTTAAGTCCGGCTACAGTGGTTGGGAACACCAGCTTGAAACTTTTGCCTTTGCAGGGTAGAATACATCTCAGCATTATGCTGATATTTGCTAGCAGTTAAATAAATAATAAATTATTTGACTGCTTAACAAGTACTACTAATGATGTGAAGCATAATGTCAATAAATCACTAACGCTGAAGGTAAGGGCTGTTATTGCTGCCAATTAATCAGAATTAGACCTGACTGGGTTGGAGATAAATCTGATGGCTAACATTAGCTAAGGTTATGGATCAATACGTTAATGTTCCTACAGTCCATTTGCGTTAGTCTTTGATTTAGACACTTTCCAGCTTTGTTCATCTCTCCACTACATCATAAGTTAATTTAATGTAGCCTACCTATATGAGTATTTTTTTTAATTTAAGTGGAAATTGACAATTTTTTTGTGCAAATAGTCAATATTATCGTTTTAGTTGCCGATGGTCTAAATGTAGTTTGAGTTTTTCCACACTAAGAATAACAATATTCTGGGGGAAATAATGAATTCTTGAATTATTTTTCAGTTCTGCAAAATATCATCCATTGGTAGCCTCAGTCCAAACCTCAATTTTAGCCAGTGGGTTGAGAAAATATGTGACGTGAATGCTGAAGTTTGCATAAAAGCTTGATGTTCTGCCATGTTGGATTTTTGTGTACAGGTTATACTGATCTAATTCAACTTTCTGTGCATCTTTTGTGTGTGTGTGTGTGTCAGGTGGGTGATAACTGGTATGCGGAGGGATGTGAGCAGAAGTGTGTGTGTCAGGGTGGAGGTTTGATCCAGTGCCACAACACCAGCTGTAGCCCTGCCACCGAGAGCTGCCAGCTACAAGATGGAGAATATGGATGCCAGCCTCTACGTATGTGCATACACACACGTGCACACACATGCACCTATTCTTTTAGGACTATTAGTGGCTGCTTAAGACTAGGTCAGGCATGGACAAGTGCAGATTTTAGAAAGGTATACACTAAATTCTTCCACCTCTTGTCCTCTTGCAGCAACTGGTATCTGCTCAGTGTCAGGCGACCCCCACTACACAACCTTTGACAAGAAGACCCACCATTATATGGGAGCCTGCTCCTACACCCTGACCAAACCCTGCAACGAAACCTCTGGCTTGCCATACTTTACTGTGGACACCCAGAACGAACACAGAGGAAGTAACAAGAAAGTTTCTTATGTTAGGACTGTGGTGATCAACGTGTACGGCACAACCATCATCCTTGGCAAGGGCCGCAAAGTTCAGGTAAGTGGCCAGGAAAGAGCATCCTTACTATCACCTTATCTACTGCTGTGAAGCCACCACATGTAGTTAAAGGTGCTACAACTATTATTTTAAAACGTGTTTTCTCTTGAACAACTCAACCCTTTGAAGATGCGTAAATAACTCTTACTGGAAACAAATTAGTTGAAGCCTAGCTAGCTAGCAGCTGAGTAGAAATGTAAATACAAAGATAATTTCAATTCAACTCTTCTGGAACTTTGCTAAATTCATTCCATGGCATCTTTTACATCTTTCAGTGTCTTCTTTAACCACTTTGGTCGCGGTGTTATCGATGTTAGCTATGTGTCTCAGTTGTTTTTGAGGAGAATACATTTTTGTGAAAGCTGTGTCGTGATTGGTCGAATACTCTTCCAATACAAAGAGTTTGTCTGGTGGAAGATGACAACTTCCTCTCCTTAAATCTTTACGGGCTGAATTACAGAATGTAATTACAAATTACATTCAGCATATCTGTGGTGTTCTCTCTCTGCTCCAGGTGAATGGGACCGCGGTCTTCCCCCCTCTGACTCTGACCAATGGGATGAAGATCTACCTTAGTGGCAAGTTTGTTGTCTTGGAGACAACCTTTGGCTTGAGGGTGCGCTTTGATGGTAACCACCACGCCGACGTCACCCTGCCCACTTCCTACAGTGGCCTGCTCTGTGGCATGTGTGGTGAGGATAATTTCAAGTTAATGCAATCCCATTCTTCACTCCAGCAAAAACCAGCAAAATTATTACTTTCACTGATTACTCTTTTTTTCTTTTTCTGATTAATCATTTTATCTATATCTGTGTCAGAAGGTACGCTTTAAATTAGTCAAAATTCCTGTTTTTTTTTTTTTTTTTTTTTTACCTTTGTCTCTGT
>OMLF01025606.1:1810-12127 GCA_900302615.1 Holocentrus rufus
AAGATACTTAAAGGCATCAGACTCACAGCTAATAAACTAACCAGCCTCAGTGTGGCCTGATGAGAGGAAACAGGAGCAAACTGAAGCAGAGCAGTGAGACAAGTTTTACAAGCAGAGCTGAAATTAATCTGACAGCATTACATTTGAGCTGATTGTGTTTTATGAGCCGTCTGTCAGATGGACTGAGAACAGCAAGAGCAGAGAGGCTGTGTGTGTGTGTGTGTGTGTGTGTGTCTTCCTATTCCTAACATTTTCCTTGGAAGTCGCTGAAAGACCAGTAGAGCTTTATTATTGAGCTTTATTGTTTAGTAGAACGCGCCCAAAGGCCACGGGAACGCCAGTCTGCGCGTTCTTGGTCAAAACCGGAAACCAGACCGATAAGCTCTGTGGAGATTTCTGCTGGCCGTTTAACTAAACTACAATAAATTTTAATGGACTTTCTTTACCGATTAGTTTGTTATTAAATCAAGTAGATGTTAGATAGCAACTCAGTAGCAATACCTAGCTTAATATTAAGAATGCACTATACGATTACTGTTTACTGATTTATAGTCTTATATAGGCATACATTTTATTTTTTTATAGATACTTTTTAGAAATTTAGCCCAACACCACTAGCTAGCTAAGTTAATGTTAGTCAACTCTTTGCTCACAGTGTTTCGCTAAGTAAGACAATACTGCAGAAGTAAGGGTTAAATTGAAAGTTAAACATTTAAACTAACGATTAAACACTGATTGTGTTTTCCTCCTGTCTGTCAGCTGTTGAAGTCTGGTTTCAGACGGCAGAGGAAACTCACTGAGACGTTAAAATGATTTTTTCTATTTTGATTCAAAGTTTTTAGAAGCTGTGAGCAGTGTGTGTCTGGTTTTGTGGCTGTTCTCCTCTCTCCTCTCCCCTCTCTTTTCTCCTCCTCTCTCCTCTCCTCCTCTCCTCTCATCTGTATAAACAGACAGTAAAAAGTCTTTTTAACGTGCTCCGCGTTGCGTCTGATTTCAGTGGAACATGTGACTCACTGCTCGGCTGACACAGATCTGAGCTTCACCAGCTTTAATGAGAATTTAATTTATTCCCAGGACAGCAGCAGTCATCCCAGAGGACGACACAAAGAGGATTAGGAGGCTTTTCTGGGCCTCCTGCTCTAGCTGATTGGATAATAAACTAAAAAATAATTGATTTTAAATTCATCATTTTGCTTGTTGCAGCAGAAAGACATCGTGATGAAACCAGACGGCGTTCAGACGTGATCCTCGTGTGTTCAGGACCTTCACTGTGTGATGTTCACCTCCATCCACTGACATTTACACACAGAGGAAACTCAGAATTCAGCAAAGTCAACTTTTCTTCTCCGGTTCAGACTAAAGAAATGTGACTGACCAACACATCCTCATATCTAAACCCCAGAACAGGTCGTTTGTCTCTCACTCCTAAAAAGACATGTATGAAAGTTTTCACATGTACCAGTCTAGCGCCTCTACAGGACGGGTGGGGAACTACAACCAAGTAACTACAGACTGGGCTGCTGTTTGGTCGCATTTCAGCACCAAAACTGCTTTAACTTTAGTAAATGGTTAAGGTTTGGGTTTGGGTTTGGGTTAGGCTTATGCTGCTGTAATAAACACGCAGAAAAGAACGCTACGCCTCGCAAAATGAAACTCAGAAACAAACACCGGTCTCACTTCTCTTGGGACTCGAACAGGGGAAAGTCCTGTGCTTTGTGACTGAACCGCTTTTGAACATGAACAGTAGAAACAAATTTCTGACACAGTCATAAGTTTTTGGTCTGAGTCGACACAAATCAGCTGCAGGACGCCAATTTGAACACCAAAGATTTGTCACATTGCCTCTTCTTTTTCTTTATATTTCTGTATATTTCTTTACATTACTTCCATTTGGACAACATCTGGTGGCGGCTTGGCTCTGCTCAGAGAACAGCTGCCCACACGCCCCTTGAATCCATAGCTTGAATCGGGTTGTGGGTTGCCAGGTTGCAGTGACAGATACATAAGTGTGTGGACTGTGTGTGCAGACTGTGTTTTATAGGCGATCTGGCAACTTGTTTAACGGCAGACAAACATGCAAAACTTATGAATCAGTGTGTGACAATTAAGTGTGAGGGCCATGCAAATGACTTGAGTTTCCTGGGAGAAACAGTAAAACGGGAGGGCGCCAGGAGATGGCATTGAAATACGGGAGGAACCCGGGAAAACGGGAGCGTTGGCAGGTGTGTCATTCACTGTTTGAGTTTATAAAATACTGTCCTGCAGCAGAAACGATATCCCCATTAAGAGAGACGCTGTGCGCATTTACGCACGATGCCTCAGTGGGGTAACTTCAATGATTATTTCTACACTTCCAAAAAGAGGTCACATACACACACACACACACACACACACACACACACACACAGTCCAGGTTCATACAGTGAAACTGTTTGGAGTTGAGCAGCCATCCTCCTAAAATTATTTCAGAAGGTAAAATTTTAATTTCCCCTGGAGAGTTTCCTCTGTCCTGTCAAGTTTAGTAAACCCCAAAGGGCTTATTTAACCAAAATAAATAAATAAAACAATAAAAACAAAAAAAGTTGCCAGACAAGCTGAGACACAACAGGATTAAAGAACAGGATCCAAAAGAAACTGAAGGACAATATCAGAATGAACGTCAGTCAACAAAAGGAAGAGTTTAAACATTAACAAGAGAATATTAATGATGTGGAAACACAGGAAATGTAATCCTCCTCCAGAAAAACACAAAGTGCATGTTGAGTTTCTTGGAAAAACCAAATGGTTTTAATGAAGCTGCATTTCTCCACTCGCTGCATAACAAGGAACAAATTCTTATGTTCCTTTATAGTACTAATTTATCCTTTATATATTGTTTACTTATTTCTTCTTAATGATTTATTTATCCAGCAGGCCTTGTGATGTAAACCCAGCGGTGCGAACATCCTCACTGTGACGCGCCTGAACGCAGCAGAGCGCAGTAAAATCTCTGCCAGCCAGTTAATTCAACACTTCACACAGTTTGATCAGATCAGATCAACAAATCAAATAACACTCACTGAAAAATCAACACTGATTCAAGTGTACAGTGATGCTTTCGCCAGTCAGAAGCGCTCTGTCTGAAGAGACGGACCTCTGCCTCCACTCATCATCCATCATGCTGAACAGAGTGTGTGTTGTGTTTCTCCTAATATGACTTTATCCTGCAGCTAAACAGCACAAAGACAAAATAGTTCCCATTAAACTAGAACTCTGGGCAGGAAAGTTACTCTCAGTATTTAATCTCACAGGGATTTTTGTAATATTAATATTTGTTTTCCTGTTCAGACCTGCTGAGCACCAGGCGTTTCAACATCACATCTCTGCCACATTATTGATCATTATTATTTGATCAGGTTCAGTGCTGTCGGGCTTCAGGAGGCTCCAGTGTCCTGCAGGAATAAAAGTGGAGTGTTCCCCATCCCAGGACAGTTTCCAGCCTCCAGGCCACCCTGCCTGAACAGAAACACTGCACAGCTCACATTAAAGCATCGGCCCATTTATACTTCATATTAATCTGCTGCCAGCTCCCAGTGTTTACAGTCTGCAGTCCACATGAATCTCTTTACTGCTCCTGCTGATGAACTCTCATAGTTTTGTGTGTTGTAGAAGGAACAATTCCCTCAGGATAAATATTTAGATAGGATGACTAAGAATAGAGGATCTTCCCTCTGGATCTGCAGCCACAGCAGCTCTCTGTGTATTCACAAACCTCCAGGCCCATTCACAGCAAACTACAGAGACTGTACAACTATAAAACTAACTGGTACATAGACATGATTTCATAAAGCCTTTAATCTGTGAAAAAATGTTTAGTGTGCACAAACATTGATAAAGGTTTGAAATAAACTTGAACTTGTAAAAACAATGAGAGAAGCTGGTTCAAGCTGAGTCTTGCACCAGTGCCTTAATGCAGACTTTGAACACTGGAAATGTTTCAGTATCCAGTGATGGTTTTGGGCCTAAGTGTGAAAAATAAAGTCAAAGTCTCACAGGAAGACAACCTTTATGAAGCTGAGTGGCTGGTGTTTTTAACTTGAGAAATGAATAAAATCACTCATCCAAATCATAACTAATTTTCTGATGACTGAGTAATCCATTAATGGATTAATCATTTAACCACTACAACAACATGTTCTCATTTCTTATCTCGTTGTAAATTGGAAGTCATTGGACTCTGTTTGGTGTCAATCATTAACAGTTTGCTGTCCTCTTGATGTGCACCTGATAACTTCTGTTCAACCCCTCCTAAAAAAACCTGGGCCTGACCCTTCTAAAATAAAGGGTTGGGGCGGGCTCTCTGGCACTGCCTTAAACATATTTAGCCAATAGAAGATGTCGTGTGTCATGCTTGTATGTCCTCACTACAGTTGGTCAATTATGGTGTGCCTCAAGGATCAGTTCTGGGCCCAACTTTGTTTTCTCTGTATATGCTCCCTCATGTTTACATGAATGACCCAATGACCCTGATAGACTGGACTCACTTAACAACTGTATAGTTGACAACAAGACATGAATGTCTTCAAATTTCCTCCAGCTGAATGCAGACAAAACTCAAGTCCTGGTTATTACGTAGTTCAGTCAGCCAACTCATGGATAAAGTTATGAAAGCATGCACAGATATAAGCACGTATAGCACAAATAACTAGTTAGGCGTCTAGGCTCTGACTGTCTCACTCTCTGCAGCCTACTGAGCTTCTGTGATCAGAGCAGAGAGTGACAGGATATCCCTGAGCTAGTTCAGGCCATTCTGTCTGAACTAGCTCCGCAGGCTGCGCTCCATTTATGGCCCCTTCTTTTTTTTTTTTTTTTTTTGCATTTAGAACTAAGAACTACTTTAAGAGTAAGATTAAGAGTAAAATCTTTATTGATCCCCCGAAGGAGAAATTCAAGGCGACACAGCAGAAGAGACGTGTTCATACTGTTCATACTGTTTATACAGTTTAAAACAATTAAAAGTTTAAATAATTATACAATTACTAAATAAATATTGTTTGAAGGAAAAAATATTTAAAAACCTAGTGTACTTTTTGTATTAAAATAAATTAAATCATTTTGCTTATAGATGTCTCCTCGTATCCCTTTATTCAGGAAAAACATTATTTGATAAATTTTCATTGCGCCCCTAAAGTCCTTTAAGCATCAAGTCTTGAACAGCTGAACTAAACTGTAGTGTGAAACTCGACCTGGGGAAAAGAAGTTTGTATTTTGTGTTATGATGTGTGAGGAAAGATCCAAAATGGCTGATTTGCATCTCTAAGTCCAACAGAGAAACCTGCAGATGTGATGATGCATGTGATGTACTTCCGTTTCCTCTCCTCCTCTCTTCCCTTGACTTTCTTTTATCTCTTCTTCTTTCTCCTTCTTCTGCCGTCTTCTCTTCCATGAATCTCACTTCAGTGAAGAGGACGGTGTTGTTATCCGAGCCGACTCGTCACTGTAACGATCAGACCTCTGCTGATCTTCGACCTGCAGGTTTCTGCAGCATCTGGCTTCAATCAGCCTGAGAGCCAGCAGGAAGATTGTTTTTCCATTTTGGGAAGCAGATCGATGTTTCTTTGTGGTTGAAATCCAGCTCCTTTCAATCAGTTTAATGAAGCTTCTCAGAGAGATGCTCATCTCTCTTCATCAACTTGCTCACTGAGCTGATGACTTCTGGGAAACTGCAGGCTGCGATGAATCTGAATCACCAATCAGAAGCCAGGCAGGACTCATAATCAGAAGTCACATGACTCAGCAGCTTGTTGATTGGACAGAGTTTTGGTGAGACTTCCAGTTACTTCCTCTAACATGATGGACTGTCTGTCTCTTCTTCTGTGGTGTTCAGGCCAGTTCAGAGCACATGGAGACAGCTGAATATGAACATAGGTCAGGTCCACATTTCATTTTGTCTCATTCTACCCATCCCAGCTAATACATAACGTTCCCACAACCCTCCCGGAAAGTTCCTTCAAGGTTTCTATTTGGATAGAGGGGGGGTATGGAAAAGGTGTGTTTGTCTATAAGAACTTGTAGGCCTGTAAACTGTTAGTTTTATATGAGGCTGCTGTTTTTGCCTCGTCGTGTCTTATGTTATGAAGCACTTTGTAAACCTTGTTGAAAAAATCTGCATCATTCTTATTTTATTATTTTTATGACAGGGTTATTTTATCACCTGATCAGATTTTAGGGGCAGTTTTTCCCCCCTGAATTATGAAACAATGCATTTGTATTGCATATCAGCTAACAAACAATTTGCAGCAGTAAAATAAGTTTGACCTTCTGTTGAGCTGACAGCAGTTGTTCAGTTTTTGTTTAGTTTTTCTTGCTGGCTTAGTTTTGTGTTTTATGTTGTCAGCGTTTTCTTCTGCTGCTTCAGGCTGTCAGCTCGCTCATTTTCCCATTAAAGACAGTTCCATTGTTCTTTCCCAGAATGCACTGCTTTCCACAGATTACCCACAGTGCCTCAGGGAACAGCAGTCAAGGAACTGCCAATTATCAGTGTCATTTGTTTTCCTGTTAGTTTTAATTTCAGAGACAACTTCCGATGGTGGACACTGACATGTCTGACACTTTTCACTGACTTTGAATGCAGCAGGCTGACAGCTGACAGGCAGCTCTCACACACTGTCACACTGTCCACAGGGACGTGTCAGTGGATTATCTGTATCTGTCTGATTTCTTGGCCTGTGTTTTAGTTTGCTGAACGTTTGTCTGATCTGAACAGACAGACAGGAGCTGGAACCTGTTTAAGATTCAGGAAACAAACGCTGAACCAAACAGTGATATTACTTTTATGAATGTCATCATGTGGCGCTGCAGCCTGTTGTGCCTGTTCATTTCAGGAACAGAAATCTCAGCAGTCAGACTGCAGATAACATGAGAGGGAAATTGAAGCCAAATGTGGTCTGAATATGAAAAGTGGTCAGAATGGATATGAACAGTGTCCCATGTTTCACACCTTTCTGACCTCTTTACTCTTGGTTGTTTCTAATGTTAACTGGAGGTTCTTGTGCTGTCGACCTCATTGGAAGTCACACTGGATAAGGTAAAAGTATAAAAAATAAATGTGTTCATCTACAAATATAAATGACTGAATAACTGTAATAACTAAGTGTTGATATTCTGATGAACAGCAGTCAGTAAAGTTTCTGATCAGTGCTGTGAGCTCTACATAAATGTCATGTCACTCTCATTTACTCCCACACGCCTCCAATAAAAGAAACTTCAGTTAATTGAATGACATTCAATTTTAGTTTTTTCACCATTAAATTGATCGACAGTAATGTTTTAATCCAAGTCCTGCGCTGCTTAACGAGACAGTCTGACAGATGGTTTTGTACTTTTACAGCCCTGTCGCTCTGTTGGAAAGGATAATGCATTTGGAGTGCAGATGGTGCTTTCTCTAAATTAAAGCACGATCATAAACCTGGGAGAAAACGCAGTCGAGAAGAAAACACCATTTAAGGCCAAACCGAACCTCAGGTTGTTTTGGCCGAGCGAAACATCAGATTCCAGCTCATGGAGATTTCCATTGGGAGCATTTCCTGTTCAAAACATTAATTTAATAAGAGCAGACGATGCCTGTCATGAGGGGCACACTGACCTGACCTGCTGTGTCTGTTATGTAATTCCCACTTCATCTTCAAGAGCTCCACAGACTGATGATAATTTATGTTTCTTCCAGATTTCCATCTGAAACTTTAACCATGAGGAACTTTTTCAACATGGACTTTTTGACTTCTCATGCTAAAAGTATGTATTGAGCCATGGAAGTGTTCGGTGCTTTTGACTTAAAAATAGATATGGTCACTAGGTATGGTATGGAAATTACGTTTCCCAGCATGCCCGGGGACACCTGCAGGACATTGTTGAGGTGAAGGTGATGAGCTCTGCAGGAAGTGAACAGACTGACGCTCACTGAGTGAACTCACTTTCAGCCCGTCCATGCAGCTCTGTGTCGCCGTGGCAACAGGGCATCAGAGCAGCTCAGAGGGCCTTTTTTTCACCAGTGTCCTGCAGCTCCAGGCACCCTCAGGCATGCTGGGAAACGTAGTCCCTCCAGAGTGTCCTGGGTCTGCTCCCTGTCAGTTGGAAGTGTCAAAAGAAAAGCTTTCAGTGGCCATCTGGTGTTTTTTTTTTTTTAGCTTCCTTCAGCTTCACTGGTTGCACATGGGAATCTCCTGGACAGTGTCCTTGCAGCTTTCCACGCAGGAACATAAAACGGAAAACATTCAGCAGTAGTACTCTGCCAACTAAATGCAACTGTCAAGATACAGTTCCACATGTTGGATGTTTACCCAAAGTTAAAACTGCCCACTGCCATGCCCCCTTCAGAGAATCAGCGTGAAAAGTGAACCAGGTCTTCCTTTCTCCATGACCAACCTTTCAGAAATCCTGCTTACAGACGGACAAACAGAATGGGATGAAAACATCACCGCTGTCCAACCCCTCTGGCTGATGTGATCATATTCCTTGGAACTCTGCTCAAAAATAAGCAGTTAAAAAAATAGTATAGCATCAAATATTATAATTTTGCCTGACTCAGACAGTGCCACTGTCTTCTACCCACTGAGAAAGTTTTCCATGTTTTCACTTTTCCAAAAGAAGAAATGAATCTTTCTCTTCTATGTCGGCAGTTCTTATGGCTGCAGTTTACTTGCTCTTCATATCCAAGGATATAAATATCTTTATATGAAACCAGAAATTCAGACACTGAAGACCCTCAGGATTCCAGTCACTGTCCATATTTAATTTGTTCCCTGACCAGAATGAACTGAGACAACAAGAGACGTCCAATCTGTTTTGTTTCCAGCACATTTTAGCTCCAGTTGGACCGCACTGAGTTTTCTGTGCGTTGTGTCTAGAGATGAGTATCATTGGAAATGTCTCTGTTTTGGTTCCAGTTCTAAACTTAACCAAACCTTCCACGGTTTGTTTGACATGTTGTGGCTGGCTAACTACAAGCTAATTTACTTGATCAACAAATGTAACTTTATTGTTGGTCAACAAGAATTATGTGAGCCTCTGGAATATGAACGTCACATCATCCTGAAGTAATCGGTAAACAACGTGTCACATCAAACAGGAAGATTCCGTCGGTACCTCTAACGTCCCGAAATACCCGTTCCTACTTGTGTCTGACCACATTATGACAGCTGGCTCAGGTCAGTGATTGGTCTGATTTAGTTGTTGCCATGGCAATATAGATTAGGGCATGTTTATTAATTAATTAATTAATTAATTAATTTTTGCTCATATCTGATTGTTTCTGTTTTGACTGTGCACATATTTTTTTCAGAGTTTTTCAGAGAGACATCACTTGGCTGGTGGTTTCTGGTGAGTTTTGCAGAACTTTGTGTAAAATGTACAATTACCTTCCCGCTGGACCCTGAGAAATATTTACTGGATCACTTCATTCATTTAAATTCGATGCCGTAAAGCTCTCAGAGATTCAGGATAATAAATGGGGATCTGATGTGCCAGTTGGTGTTTGTTTATGTGCGATCAGCAGCTGCTCACTGTCAGAGGAATAACAGGCTGGCAGGGGAAAAGGCTCAGACCTCAGATAAGATATAACAGTCTGTTCAGGATTATACAGAAAATCTCCCCTCAGATTAAATAGAAAAGATCCCTCCATGTTCAGCTGAATGATTAATGAATATGATCCATCATGATGTTATGTATTACCTTTGCCTCCTAGAAACTTTTTTGTTACTTGATGAAGGTCTAAGGATGGAAACGTAATGTTTCCAACAAAGTTTATTGTCAGTAATGGCCCTTTTCCACTAGTACCTACTCAGCTCAACTCGGCTCGACTCTACTCGCCTCGACACGGTTTGGTTGGTTTTCCACTACAATTGAGTATCACCTCATTGTGGGCGGAGTCCTGTGGAGTCGTCATAGGCAAGGCGTCCCGAAAGTCCGAAAGCACGTCCAGCTCCCTCTGAATTCTCTCGTCCGCCACCAAACACAAAACGTCTCCACCTCCTCGTTTGTCCAGGCGACAGGTTTGTTTGCCATAATTGTGTGTTGCTTACAACTTCAGTGTTGATAAATAAGCACGGTCGCTGTGGCCAGTCCTTTTTAAAAATGCCGGGTGTGTTTTCGTGAAGGAGTCGCGCTAAATGTGTAGTCGCTCGCTGTCCAATCAGTGGCTTGCACGGTGTTTACGTCACATTTTCGGCTCGACTCAGCTCGACTCAGCTCGCTTGGAACCCCGGCTGAGTAGGTCCCAAAATAGGACCTGCTAGCAGGTACTAGGACCTAATGGAAACGCGCTCAAACCTGAGTAGAGTC
>OMLF01025619.1:0-16927 GCA_900302615.1 Holocentrus rufus
CACGTTTCTTTATATTTTGTTCTATAAAAAAAATGGAAAGTTTTCAGTAAATTCTATATTCTATACAGTTACAGTGTACCATCATCGTGTATTTACCAAACAACTCTTTTTTTTTTTACCTGATTTACCTGTCGTATGGCCAATGGTTGGATGGCAGGATACACTTAACAGGAGACATGACTGCAAAAGTAGTGCAAAAGTACAAGTCAGAATATATTGCAGAAGAATTTCAATTTAAGGACTGGTGTATGTATGTACATTCATATATACACACACACACATATACACACACACACACATATATACATACACACATATATACACACACACACACACACACACACACACACATATATATATATATACACGGACAGGACCAAAAACATTACCCCCGTTGCACAACCGTGCGCAGGTGTAATAATTCAAAAGAAAACTGGTTGTTTTTGTGCATATTTATAACTCTGGAGTATCATCTGCCCCCCAAAAAATTTGAATATTGCATTATCTGGGCACGCAGTAATTCATCCAGGCAGAAAAAGTGCTAGTGTGGGCTAGTTTCACCCCTGGTTGTAAAGCTAAGTGTGAACTTTTGACTTGCTGTGCTCCACTCAGAAAACCCAGGATGTCGGATACTGGTTATTACCAAGTGATGCTGGAATGATTGGACCCACTGTCCTGTCCTTGGTAGTCCTTCTGGGATTCATTACCTTGAACTGGGAAAAGGGGATCCCCTTCTGTCTTCTGTCCTTCAAAACTCAAATTCCATTTCACTCCACAACAAAGACAGAGTTCGTCCACAAGACAAGTACACCTCAAAGAGCAGCTAACCTCACTGCCACAGCTCTCCTCCTCACTAATGTGCCTATTAGCAATTAGACCACTTGGAGTACAGACGTCTAGATGGAATCCACCACTCTATTTGTTTAATCTACAATTCATTGTCAGCTAATTTGACAGTTATTGACAACCTTGGTGTCTTTGCTTTTATTCAAATTGCATTCTTTAGCACTACCGTTAGAAGTTTAGAGTTTTTGCAATTGTAAAAAGGCTATAATTCATCGTTTTCCTCTGGTTCAATGGACGTACTATATATGTAACGCTGTGAGACAGTTGGCAATCTTAGCACTATAAAATATCAGCGTATAGCCTAACAAAGCTTAATGGCTTTGTTTTAGAAAGTATGACTTTACAGGGAATGACATCTTCACCAGCTGTTATTTTATGCTTGACATATGGTTGAGGGATACATGATTGGTCTTAAAACGGAGTGAATCTTGCCAATGGCTTTTGGAATAGTCATCATAAAATGCATCAATGATGATTAGAATGTATTGGTAAAACCTGCCGACACAACAGGGCCGAGGCTCAGGGCAAATGAGGGTAAGCCAGACCAAAATTTTAATGACTTTGAATGTTGAATTCTTGAAACTTTTTTTTTTTTTTTTTACTAACACATAAATGTTACTTACAGTAAATTAGCTGAGTATAAATGGGGAAAAATGTTCAGGAATTACCCAGGAATCAGGTGAGATCACTTGGAAATGTCCCACTCCAGTATCTTAACAAGCCATTTAGTCTCAAATTCAGTCTTAAAGTGTTTTGTTTCTTTGAACAAGAAAAAAAAAAAAAGAAAGAAAGGAAAAAAAGAATAAAAGCTGCCAGTGGAGTGAGATAATACCTCCTGATAATGCCTCCTGCCCATGCAGCCTCGCTTGATTCAGCAAGTGTCAATATTTTGAAAGGAGGCAGAAGAAAGCAGATCATTGCGTTTGTACCAAGAAAATGACTTGATTTGTACCGGAGACAAGTGAAAATATCTCATGCCATCAGCACATTTCCCTCACTTCAGTGGATATTTTTGTAATGGGACTTGCACTGATCTTTCCCTGGACATGAAGGGCAAGGAAAGGCCATTCCCGAGTGCAGCATTGATAGCTGGCTGGCGAGCTGCAGAGGTCACAGGATTTTTTTTTGTTTGTTTGTTTGTTTACCTACAGATGGATTATCACCTGCCAATGTGACCACGGTCACCTAATGAGATGGTGTTGCACTGAATCAACATAGTGCTGCTGAAAATGGCTGTCCTGTTAAAAGCTACTCTGGTAGCCCAACCTAAAAACTTTGATTGATTTCCAGTCTATGAGAAAATCTTATAATAGCATCATAATATTGTATAAAAAGGGGGTTATATCGCCAAAATCATATAAAATGTCTTGTTGCTGTAATATATACGGACTATTATACACTAATACTTTATACACCTTGTTTGCTGCGAGATAATCGATTTCAGCGACCATGTGGGATTGTTCCACCCGCCCAGTGAACAGCAGTCTGGACACATACAGGGTAGCTCTATACCTTTGTTCAACACAGTGGCTGAACCTGATGGAAGTTATCAAAGCAAACTATAAGGTCAAGCATTCAGGAGAAGGATTACACCAAATTGGCTGTAATTGCACACAGAGCCAGGGGGCCACTTGTTTTTCGCAAACTTGGGTAGCAGTCAGCATGCGAATGGGCTTTTTCGGCTCGGCCTGATTGAGAGGGGTCCTTGTAATCTGAGTTGTTTGTCTGTAACATGAAATAATACACTCCTCTCGCAGCACTAAGCTATGCACAGGGGAAATACGGCTTGAGTGCTATGTGTGTGTGCGTGTGTGTACGCGCATGTGGCTGGACTTTGTGAGCCGCTAGTCAATAAATAATTGAAAACCTGCTCTTGTTCCACACTTTTCCCTCCGCCTGGTTTTGTCTTTAATTAACAGGCTATGGACCCGCTAATCCTGAGTCGCTGTGTCAGGGAGACCAAAGTCACACAGGACAACGTTAGACTTTCGAGATCCAATCAAACTTGATCAATAATGGAGCACAACAGTTGAAGAAACATCAGAAGTGCAGAGAGCTTAAAATGGAGGAGAAAATGTATTGAGAAAACACAAATCACAGGGTCTTGAAGCAATATTCTCACCCACATTGACTTTTTTGGGAACATTTTTCTACTACTACAAAATTAGTTTTGTAATGTTTTCATTTGAGATCAATTGGGAGTGTATTTTTTCTGTGGTAGGAAAGTGTTAAATTCAGAAACAGACTTTAAAGTGTAAAATTCCAGTAAGAGAAAAATATAATTTGCAAAGGTGTTTACCCCTTTCACTGAATTGAGGTGTATGACTGGCAAATGTTTCAGAGCATATATTATTAATTCTTCATCTTTATGAAATTGTAAGACATTACGAATGTATTTTATTTTCAGAATAGGTGCAATTTTGAATTCCTGTCTAGAAAGCCGCATGCCCCTTGAATACCTTTATTGAAATTTTAGATTATAGTTATTTTGCATTAGTATTCTGGACCACAGTATTAAAGACACTTCTGAGTAGTTTCTATTCTGCCCATTTTTTTCTGTTCAAAAGGTTTTTGTTTTTTTTTTTTTTTTTTTTACCTCTGCCAACAGAGTTGGATGGGTTTTATGTTTTCATCCCATTCTGTTTGTCTGTTTGTTAGCAGGAGATATCTAAAAGTTCTCAACAGATTTGCATGAAACTTTGTGGAAGGGTTGGCCATGGAACAAGGAAGAAGTGAAAAAATGTTCACACTGATTGGCCAAAGTGAGGCGTGGCACGGAGTGTGATTAACTCTTGGTGAATATCCAACATGTAGAAATGGCATGTCATGACAACTGCATAGTGTTGGCAGAGGTGTGTGATGTGCTGAGTGCTTTCTAGTACTTCCATTGTCAAATGAAAAAAGAATTGTTGTGCTATCATGTGTGCTATATGTGCACAGATGGTGCACTACCAAATATGTATACAAATATATGATACAGTTTCTGAATATGTAACATAATTACATATTAAATATACAGAGGAAGTGGCCCAATGTTTGTATACAGTTCTAAATTTACTGATAATCTGTGTTTTGAAGCAATCTTATAGTTTACTTTGATAAGGATTCTCCATTTATACATAAAAACATTTCTTAAACTTAATTTCACAAGAAAATAATCCCACTGAGACTCATCAGAATCTGGTTTTCAAAGCAGTCCTGGCGAAACTAGATTAAAAAAGCAAAATAAAAAGTGAAAAATAACAACAAAACAAATACAGTAAATCACATATTGACTTACTAAATGAATGGCAACCTACAATCAGTTTAGACTCAAAACAAGTGCATACCGTGCAAAATACATCCTTGATCAAACATTTAATCTGGTCCAGCCAAATTAACATAATGTATCTATGAATACAACAGCTTTCACGCAGCAAGGCATGAGGTACGTCACAAAATCAAACAGTAAAAAGCAGAGTTAAAACTAAAAAACTGCAGATCAAGCCAATCAAAGTGAATTTTTAAATATGATTTAAAAGAAATGACAGATTTTGATGTTTCAATCCGAAAAGGAAGGCTGCTCCAGACTTTAAGAGCCCTAATTGAGAAGGCAGCACCCCCCCTGCCTCTTCAATCTGGACTTGTCAACAGCTAACTGAGCTTGTTTTAGTAGGGTATCAAAATTTCTGTGATAGCCTGGTGCAAGGCCACGCAATACTTTGTAGATAATTAACAAAATTTTTAAATCAGTGCTAAAACATATTGGCATCCAGTGGAGTGATGTTAAAACTGGAGTAATACGTGACCTGAGAGGGGTGTTGTGTGAGTTTTACATAACCTGGCGCTAAGTGCTTGGCTATTGAAACATGTATAAAGCATTGCAATCGTCAAGCCAGGAGGAGATGAAAACATGAATGACCTTCTCTGTGTCCTCAAACGAAAGCACAAATTGTATTTCAGCAGGTCTGGATGAATTTGAGCTGGATTTACAGTCACCCTGCTATGATGAATGATTGTGAAATGTGCACAATGCCTTAAAATGTCTCAACATATTTTATGCATGCACATCAGCTGAGACAAATACATTTTCCCACCACAAAAAGATTGCATGGCGCCGCCGGAAACAGGCCGTAGTCCGGCATTGAAATATATCAATGGAAAGGAAGGACATGGAGGTCAGGTGGTGGAGGGGCGTGTACATTTAACTTCAACTTTAGCAACTCAGTTCCCAACTCATACGACCAAGTTTTCTACTGTGAGCATGGGTTGCACCAATAAAGATTAAACCTAAACCGAAATTAAAATTTTACTCTTAATCCTGCTGCACCAAACTTTTAACCTAGTAAAAAAACAAGCAGGGAGAAATTTAAATCTTCCATTTTAATCCTGGTTTTATTTATCAGAAAACCCCTGATTAATTTTATTTCTGTTGCTCCATTACTTTGAACTGTGAACTGAATGTAAATTAGGGATTAAATTTAAACCTGTCTCCGAGGTGGCTTCAAGCTATCAAAATGGCAGCGCATTTGAGGTGGATGTTGCTTGTTTTCCTTGCAGCAAAATAAGCAACAGACTCTTTTGAAATGTATGAAAATTCAGAATTTTCAAAGAGCTATAGGTTCAATATCCTCTCTGTTATTGAACGGAACAGAAAAGTTGGACCAGCATCAAACATGGCAGGGACAGAAATACTGCTAGACCTCCGTTGCTTCAGATTCTGGTTGCAATTCTGTGCCACTGGATGTTTTCAAAAGGTGGGCGGAAACCTTTTAGGAATTCATAAATTCCCAGAACAGCGGGCAGGACTGTGGCAAGAGTTTCAATAGATTTGCAACAATGACGAATCAACACACTGGATTGCAAAATAATGGCTCTCAGTCATTGCAATTGTTACCTATAAGGCTTACATGGCTTTACAAGCAAGGCTTTTTGTAATACAATTGCCAGTTTATACTTTATATCACATGTAAGTCAATATGACAAATAAACTTAGTGAAATTAATTAGAGATTATTTTCTTAATCAGTCTGGGTTTAAATTTAAGTGGCACAACACAGCTGGGATTATTGTGAAATCCAGATTTAGACATTTAACCCTATATTTATTAAAGTTTGATTACTTCTAATCCTAGATTAAATTAATCCTTGTTGGTGAAAGTCAGTCTGAGGGAATTTTTCATTTTCAGCAAAGTTTTCTCTCATTTAACCATGATCAAATCCTTACCCTAACTTCAGCCTGATTCTTAGGTTTCAAACCAAATTAATTCTTAGTTCATTAACCAACTCAATTATCTAAACCTAAGTCTTATCTTATAGCTTTAACTGAAATTGTTTTACTTGTTTAAACCTTTAATTTACCTTTTCACATGACAAATGTGTAAAAATGATATCTCCAATTTGTGTTATTATCATACAATCCCATTTTTAACATTTTTTTATATCCACCACACATAGTATGCATTCAGTTTGTTTTCATTTCACAAAATTTTGTGAGACTGTTGACTCCAGTAGTGCAGACTGAAATGACATGTACTATGCCAACCTGATATATGAAATATTTGGTGCACATATTTCCACTATGTGCATTACATGTTACACTGGTGAGATATAGGTTTGACTCACATTGCCGCAACAAAACGTCATGCTCTCAGAATAATACTGGGATATATTTTGGATAAAAGTGGAAATCAAATGTTGTATGTGATGTAGATCTTGGTCATAAATGCTGTTTCAGCATTGTAATAGGATACATTATTTCTGATTCATATTTTTTAATTCTGTCTGTGCATCCAGGATCGCTGCTGTGTAGAGTGACAATCGGAAGTTGTGGTTAATTATTTTTAAAGTTCTAGTCACCTTTCATGACTTGTGTGGGACTTTTTTTTTTATTCTTTCTTTTTGAAAAATTACAGCATATAATCATCCAACCTGATGGCTTGACTAGTCCTTGTACTCTGGGAAAATATAAATTTATTTCCTGTGTTCCCCCACTTCTCTTCTTGTTTCCATGGCAACTTGACAGGGAATGAAGGACAGGCTATTGGCTCTGAAGTCTCTAACTGCACTAATGAAACTGCTGCAGGAAGTAGACAGTCTTTCTAGTTGTGAATTAAAGTATAGTCACAGGAGTGCTTTTGCCAAAAACAGCTGGCATCCAAAAGGCTGTTTACTTTCAGCTGTACATGTGTTGTTTGCCTTTTTTTTGGAGATGGGTGATGTGGCTCATCATCTAATGTTAATGCTCAGAAGGACTGCTTTTGAAGTTTGGGAGCACTTAACAAGATGTGTCTTCTTGTGCTCTAGATTTCAACCATAAGATGGCCCCTAATTTACTTCCCCATGATATAATTACATTATGCAGCAATTGTAGATGTTTACTTGGCCACTTAGAGGCCACAACAGCATATTTAGATGTGCTGATCCTTTCTGATGTTATTTTGATGATTTCCCCCTGTATGCTCAGAGATTATTATCAATCATTTCAAACAGTTCAAAAGTGTAAACAAATGGGAGCTCAGTCAGAAAGACACGGGCAGCTTAAATCACATTAGATTGGCATGATTGTTCCAAAATTTGATGTTTTTATTTGTTGAAAGTTTTCTTCATGCATACTTGTTCAGCATGTCATCACCACTGAGGATACAATGTTTTCCTGTAATGAGATTTTACAAATACAACAAAACAATCCAAATTCTTTGGCATTCATTGTTAAATAGGTGAATATTCAGCATGAAAAATGAGCTTTGAAAGCTTTGAAATACAATTTGAGCTTCCATTGTGACTTTAATTAAAATAAGGTTGTATAAACATTAAATTTTAATCACACATTTTATTATAATTTTTTCTAGGTATGGTAGTATTTTTATCAAGATAAAATAAGTTGAAAGCAAAAACCAAATGCCACCAAAGAAATGCTCTTATTTTAGCATCTGTCCACCCCGACTCTGGATGAGATAAATATAACAGCAGGGAGATTCTGGCAGAGGTAACTCATAATGGGCCCTGGTGCAGCAATTATTATGGGCCCCCTGCTCTGCCTTATCAAATTAGTGTTGATAATGTTAATTGCCATAGTCATTTCTCAGTAAGGAGGAGCCCCTGGTTAGTCTTAGCGTGTCCGTTTGCACCATTTGCTCAGGTGCAGTTGTTTGCACCACCTGCATCTACCCCACTACAATGAAAAACTCCTGCCATATTCTGATTTTACACTCCTGCCTTTTATTTAAATTCTTCATTTAAATTGATTATTCATTTAAATGAGTAATCACACAAATTGGTAATTAGGCTTTGCATTTCAAAACTGAACTCAGTTAGTGAACGAAAATTCTCGTGAAGCCCTCCAGTGATATTTTGTTAACCAATAATTAACACTGAACAGAATATATGTCTCAGGTAGACTCTCCACAGTTTAATTTTCTTTTTAATGTCACAGTATGTCATTTATAGGTGGCTACATGGACTTTCTCACTTATAATAGCAAAACTATTTTAGCAAGTGCAGTTTTATGGTGTCAAAGGAAATCTGAGTCTGATTTAGAGTTCAGCTGCTGACTAGAAATGCATAACATCTTGAATGTAATGACGGTCTTGCTCTGTTGATACAGTTTTCGATGTCAAATGATACTGTTCTGCAATTGAAAATGCCATGGCATGCATATTACTCAATCTGTCATGGCATACTTAAAGTGCTATGCTATACATTTCTATTGCTGCATCACTCTTGTGATATACTAACCAATATCCATACCCTAATCATATTACAGAGTCCACTATAGGATTGACACGAGGGACTGTGACACCTGAGCAAAAGCTTCATACTGTCACAGCCCGATGCAGAGGACCTAAGAACCAAAAGATCGCCTTATGAAAACTGTTGTGAGGGTTGAATCAGCCTTCATGGAAGTGACAAGCAGCTGTTATGGAACTGATTTTGCAAGTGTTGTGCCTGCATGTGTTTTGAATGATGATTTTAGGTGAAGCGATATCAAAGCCTATAGAGAAAGAAAGCCGAACCATGGCCATTGACTGCTGTCAAGACAGAAAAAACAAGTGCAGTACAGCCTTTTGTCCATCGGGGGCAGTGCTGAGCACCTGCCAAACAGAGCAGACTACATGGCGGTCAGTGGGGCTAAATAATATAAAATGATCACAACATGTGATTCAAAACATTTATGAGTGACTGGACTGTTATTGTGATTGTTAAGCAGCCCGATATTTATAATGAAGACATAATTATAAGTTGACCGGGAATCATTGATTATACAATTATGGCAATTTCACTAGATTTCCATTAGCTTTGAGGCCATGTGGTGTTGACTGGCTGCATGACGAGAGGGGAGAGAAAAGTTTATTTTATTTATTTATTTATTTTTCCCTAAACAGTTCCAGATATCACTCATCTAAGTACACAGAAATGTATATCTTCTTAACCACTGTCTGGTAATTTTCAGCAATGTCCAGTAAAAAAATGATTATAATTTAGAGAGCTGATTTTATGGAAAAGCCCCATTACCCGCTGTTCATTATACTGTGTTAAGCCCAGTTTTAGCCCCTGGAGCTGGTGACCTTGTAGGCGGATTATCTCCCATATATATCTCTAGTGTTACCCTACATAAGCTATATGATAGAGATCACTAAAGGTCATCTAAAGGTTGTTAAGGAGAATTTAATAACACTCATATGAGACTGTGATATCACTTCCCCATGTGTCCTTGGCTGACATTATTTGCAATTAATCTAAGACAATGACAGCTGTAAGCTGCAGTTAATGTTACTGACTTGACCCAAGGACATGGGCAAGTTGTATCGGGTCAGGGGAGAGTGAAAATGTTGATGCAGCACTTGTTACTCCCCTGAATCATGATCACATGCAGCTGCTGACATGCCATGAAATCAATACGAAACCAAGTAATGAGTGGCCAGCAATCAGCAGCCTTATGAAGAACAGGTCGGGTGGCTTCCTTATATATCACTCTGTTGACACCCAGCAGCACCCATGGCTAAAGGCCACGCGAGATTGAGTGCATCAATTTTCTGCTGCAAGGAAGACAATTTGGATTAAGAGATGGCTTGTATACAGTTTAAAGTTTTCACAGAAAAATGTAACAGGGCACAGGCAAATTATCTTGTAGACAGAAAATACCATCTGTTCACATGCATGCCATCATGCATGCAGACCAAACTCACATAAACACACACAAACCGGTGCAATTATTTGGAGACAGTGGAGGAGAAAGGGGGGAAAACAGGGAGGAGTGATTGATGCATGTCTCGGACACAGCTTACCACCGTGCCTTTTACACAAGAGAATATTTTCAAATGTAGTCCTGCAGCAGATTTCATGCCCAATGCATATAAGCTTTATTTGACCAGTGATTCTATGTTATTCTAGGGAATTGAACTTTAACTGAAAATGTCTGGTTTGCATTTTAAATCGCAAGAACTCAAATAAGAATTCTGTTGTAACAGGAAATAACCTAAATCCACATTGTGCCTGGTGCTGAATTTTTCAGGCCAAAAATTAGCCACTCATGTCATTTCGCATGACAGTAGCAGCTTATGAATGAACAATGTGCATTTGAATAGGTTCATGGACGCAGCAGCGTTCAACTGTTGTGGGTGTTAATATTAGCTACATGCTGTAAGTAAAAGCAGGTCTCACCTCAACTTTAATGTAGTGTCACTAATGGATTGAAAATTGAACAGCTGCCCGAAAACAAAGCTGTTTGCAGAGAGCGTAAATTGTATTTGTACTTCAAAAAACAGTCATTCATTCCTCCGCAGTGTTGAGACCAGCCTCGTTATTATTGCACCAGATAATGATGAAATTATCATGGCCTCATTTCTTAAGTGATTTCATTAAAACATATAGATAAGGGCAAATATTCCAGATTATTTTGGGAAAAAACCACAACACCAAGATTTACATTACATTAATTCTCACACCCATCACCCTTCAGTTTGGGTGCACAGCATTTCATGGTTTCAAACCATTCAGGATTGTCTTACAGTTTAGATTTTATGGTTTGTTTCGCTTTCCTTTTTCATCAGCTTAATTAAAAACACTGTTGATAGATATTTGATTAATTGATGCAGGCTTATTATGGTGTTTTGAAACTAGCAAATTCACAATTAGTTTTCAGAAGTAATCCATGTAATTATTTATGGATTTATTATTAGAAGTCCTTGTCAGTGGTCAGAGAGAAGAGTGCATGTGGAAATAGCGCCAATTAGTCGTGGCTTAGCTTCTCACATGCTCCCAGACTCTTAGCAAGAGAAAAACAAAGCAGGCTATCTAGACACAATTAGTATTCGACACCTCGTAATTCTCCAGGAGTGTTAACTGGTTCACAAGTCCAACTGATAATCCAGATGCAGACTACATTTTTTTTTAATGTTGTGATCAAAGGCTTTACTCTCCATCTGCTGTTCTAAATCATTTAGTTCTTGCTATTAAAATGTTTTTTTTCTTTAATTAATATAAAGAAAAAGGAGCACTGAAATAAAAAAGGAAAAACATTTTACATATATATGTGTGTTGTACCCTCATCTCCTTCCATCCATTCAAACCCCAAATGAACTAAATATTTTCCAGTTTATAATCATAATCACAGTTCACGATATAAAAATGAGAGCATAAATCTAAATCTAAATAAAGCACAAACATCACTTTTTTGCCTATTGTTAGGCTCTCTAGTGGTAAAAAAAAAACAAAAACAAACAAAAAAAACTGATAACTGATTGCAGACTACATCTTTAAAGATTTAACTGGCTTCCTTTAATTGTTTTTGTGGAAATGCTTTGTTCCATTACTGTAAATATCACCGCGTCCCTTAGCAGTCAATAAGAGGCTTACAGAATATTCTGTGAGGATATGTAAAAACATTCCCACTGCTATACTTGTAGGAGTATTTTCCTCACGCTCAATTCAAAGATGTATGTTTAATGTGGAAGCCCGCTGTATGCCCCTTCCTCAATTCTACTAACTGGCTTTGTTAGTGCGTCTGAGGTTGTTTAACCTTTTTAAATATTATTAATTAATGATCCGGCCTCATCCCCATAAGCACTCCTAACCTCGTGCTCACCTCACTCAGAGCGGGGAAGTTATCCGGCGCTCTCATTTTTCTTGTTTGCTGCTCAAACCGCTCAGATCATTAAGCAAACACTCAATGACCACCAAGTGCCCACCGGCCTCATGCTAGCGCACCCACCTGCCTTGTGCGTCTGCGCCGCGCCTCGCCGCACATCTTTTATTAAACCACAACCTTTTGGATCCATGCTAAGCGACTGACTGACAGATGTTTGTTTTCTGCCTGCGTGCGAGGGGAGTGCGGATCCCCACGTTCTTCCTCCAACTGTGTCTCACATGCACAAACAATCTTGACAACAACAGCGGCATCCTGTCTGGAGCTGACACTCTGAGAGAAGCTGGCTCGAGCACAGTGATAATGAGAGGGAGTGGGAGGGAAGGAGGGACAGTGAGAATTGCTTCTAGCCTTAGATGTTGTGCCATCTCTTTATCATCCTTCCATCTTTTTCTCCCTCCCTCACGCACTTCACTGCCCGCTTTCTCCCTGTCTTTCCTCTTTTCCCCTCCTCTTCTCGCTTTTTGTCCAAAACAGCGTGTGCCTTCTCTCTCACTCAGAATTTCTTCCCTTTTTTTTTTATTTTTTCCTTCCACCCTCAATCTCTTTACAAAAACTGATTATCAGGATTTTCTCTCTGTCCTCTCTCACTCTCTCCTTTTCTCCCGGTTCCTCATTTTCAACAGCTTATATTGCTTTTCCTTTCATTTTTTGATTCTGTTAGAGAAACACTACATGGGAGACTTTGCCCTTGGTGTAGCATCAACTCGGAGGCATACAGCCTGCCTTAACTGTACCTTAGATGAAATAACGGTTGAAGACCAGACCTTTAAAATTCGGGAAAGGAATTCAGAGAATTCAGTCGGATCAGGCAGAAAGAGAGAAAACCATGAGGGATGTAAAACGGCGTGTGGTTAAAACACACATATACCCTATTTCATATTGTACAACAGGGGATATTATCATTTGTTCCTGTGAATTAACACACAGTCGCTTACACTAGTCTCTTTGTGTACCGTTTCTGTATAGTGTCAGGTCATAACTAATGAAAGAGCTGTGCCTCTTGTCATTTATCATTCATTTTCTCATTCACATAATAAAGTGCTAGCGTCAGCCATCAGGAATTGGATTGAGGCGATTCTTGAGGCTGGACACCGCGGTCAGATGTGACAGGGCGCAGCCAGTGTAGCAGGTTCAAATTGGTTTTAATAGGAGCGTTCAGTCAGTGGCTCACGCCCGATGGCAATGCCTGACGTCCAATAGCTGCAGTGGAGCTGGGCCATTAGGTGCAGTAAAAGGCTCTCAAATTGTTGGGCATTGTCTCCTTATTGGGGAATAGCCCTGCAGCATGCAGCCTGGGAGAGAAAGGCCTGTGTTCTTGGCATTAATAGAGCTTGTTCTAGGTTTTAGTGAAACCCAGATGTGTAAAGTTCCATAGAAGGATGTCATGCTGGTGAGACTGAACCCTAAAGGAGAGATAGATGTATGATAATGGAGCTTGTCATTCTTCAGGTGTAAAGGTGTTACAGTAGTTACTTCAGTGCCAAGTGCAGGCAGCAAAGATACCAGTTGAAGCACCCAGCAATGACATGATGAATTATATCATGAGGCTGTGCAGAAAGCTAAGTGTTGAAAAAAGTAACAAAAAATGAATGAAAATACTGTATATACATATGAAAAAAATCTAAAAATAAAATGTAAACTATGCAGCGTTAAATGTGTAGAAGTAAAATATTGAGATATAGAGGCTTTGTATATATAATTAACAGAATAGGCATATGGAAGAAATTAAATGTTAATATACAGCTTGAATACATAATGTGCAAAATGTGCATCACAAGTTGAATGGATTTTTGTGATGAACAATTTAAAATCAATGGCTAAATATACAATGACTAAATGTATAAGGACAGATATGTGAAAAACTGGTGTGACATTGCTGTAGTCAAATTCAGTAATGTGACAAGTAAGAGTGAGTAGTTTGGCAAGATAAATTAGTTTAGGAGTTAGTTTAAGCTAGTTTAAGCTAGTTTCTTTATTATTATATTTAAGGTTAGCTAGTTTTAAGCTAGGTTAGCAAATGTCTGTACTGTCACTCAAAACTGATTAGTCACAAGGTTATTGTGACTAGTTATTTTGGAGGAGGAGGGATGTAATGTTAACAAAGGAAATAACTAACTAACTGAAATAACTGGAAATGTGAGTCCCGAAGTACATAGCTAAGATAATCCAATAAAGGAAGATGATGCATTATCATTGGTCCCAATGGTAAATGGAAGACACTTCTGTCTCCTAAGTAGACGTAGGCGGCTTTTTCTGCCCAGCAACATCTCTGCAGCAGGGAGCGCCAACAAACAGAGATGATCTGAAACAGAAGCAAGGCTTTAACATAATCATTTTTCTTCTGTTTTGTTCATCTGAAAAATAACAGTTCAGTGTGAAAATGTTCAGAAGATCTATGGCTCATAAAAAATTGGTCCAGTATTTACTTCAGCAAGTATGTGACATAAGAATCAGTCATAATCTGTACTCTGGCACATTTATTTCCATTGGAGAGAATGGACTCAGGACCTGCTGTTCTCTTGAATCAGGGGTCAGCAGTTTGGAACCATGTGATACAAATTCAGGAAATGATTCGGACTTTGGTCGGCACTGTGGCAGTCAAAAACTACTGCCACACTTCATTGTAGGCACAAATCAGCCATTTTGCCCGTGTAAACATGCCAAATTCAAATTTGTTTCTCGTATACTGCCGGCTTAACACTAACTCCAACTGGGTATTTAGCTAGGCTACACATCAGATGTCTTTTCAACCAGAGAGTGATAGTCAGCTGACCCAATACTATTCTTGGCTATTTAACAGGCTGATGTTTTTGAAACACAAAATTGATCAGATTTCTCAGTGTTGGAATGATCAGTTTGCAATTAAAAGCATTATAAACAGCGTTCAAATCAAGCATTCACTTCTGTTGGGGCGCCCTCCAAGAGCGCGTAATAAAATAATTGGAATCTTTTTTCATTTAGTGAGCAGTTGTGTAGGATCCTGCTAGATGGTACAACAGATTTGACAGGAGTAGGCTACAGAGTTACATCAGAGTTACATGCAGAGTCTTTTGAGGCTAGGGATTGCAGAAGCGTGGCCTAATTTTGAAAAATAACATCCTGAAATCAGTGGTTCCTGTGCCATAAGGAACTGACTGAGACCCTGAATCCCTACCAGCTTTGGTGGCACTGCCCTGTGTGATGACGTCTCTGTGGACGGGGCACATGGGAAGAGATTAGTTCCCGCCTCAGAGATCAATAAAGTAAATAAAATGCAGGCCTCCTTCTCCAAATATCATAGGATTGTAGCAGTGCTCTGGGGCTGTCCAATATGAATACAAATGATTGGAGGAAGCAGCGGTTTTCAAATGTAAAACATTCTATTTGGATTTTCTGGTATTTTGATTTTGGACATAATCCTGTACAGGATATCCTACTGAGCGTTTCAATTAAGGAACTCATGTTTTAGACCAGAGCTCCAAAGGGGAACTGCTGACGGGAGGTGGCTGTGCTGTGATCCCATGTCCTGCTTCAAATTAATTTAGGCTGAAACTAGGCCATGTGTATTCTCCAAAATTAAGTTAAAGTGAAATTCTTAAACCAGTGGTTTAATTACATTTTTACAGGAGCTCAGTCGTAGTGCAACTACATTAATTTTGCTTTTAGTATGTTTTTGGCAAACTATTGTAACTACCAACAAGTTTTAGTTATTAAAAAAATAAAAAAGGATGGAGTTGCTTTTATATTTTTTATTCTTTTATTTAGTGTCTATTATTATCATCTTTAGTTAGTTGGTGTCTCTCATGGCTTGATACAACTTCCTTAAACCCCCGACTCCCTTCTTATTTGTTGTTGTTTTTTTGTCAGATTATATAATCACATTGTGTCCAGCCTACTGCCCCAAATCTTCATATCCTGCAGGTGCTTTTAAGGTTTGCTAACACCACGTCATGCATGAAACTTCTGAGGTTTTTAGGTCCAGACTTGAGTTTCTGACAAACAGGTGTCTGAGAGAAAATGGGATTGATGCACAGTATGTAAAAGTTTCTTGTTCTGGTGTTTCTTGAGGGCACAGGTGATGGTTTTGTAATCAGAGAATACTTGTTGCCGGTTCAAATGCAATTCTAATCCTAATCACTGAGCGGGTTTTCTGCCATCATGTGATTTTGTATTAAATCACACATCAGACGTAGATATGATCATTTGTCACAAAATTGCTAATTCTATGTAACTTTGATTAACAATAATACATTTCTCCAGAGGATAGCTTTACTGTTGTTCAACCTTATCCAATGTGAAGCAGCTGTTAGCTTGCATAACTAGATTTCAAAATAGAGTTCCTCACACTGCCCATTAGTAACTGCATTCAGATTAGAGGCTTTTAAAACCTTCTTTTTAGTGTATTCCTATGGAGATTCTAGCTTTAACATGGTGTCCGGGTAATAGGTTTGTTTTTCCAAGTTTTTCTACACTTCAGCACTGGCTGAAGCTAGCTAAATGTATCATGATGCAACATTTCTAGGTGTGAAAGGTTTAAAGGACAAATACAGGCAGTGGATCTTACAGCCTTTAGACTTAAATATGTCTGAGACTCCATTATTGCGTGTTGTTTAGATAGAGACTTCAGCAGGATAGCACTTCCATCAGAACAGGAAATGTGTTCTCCTTTGTATGATTTCTTAAATTCCTCTGGGAAAAAAGGCACTTTAAATGGGATCTCTCCTATTTGAGCAGCAGCAATGACAATAGCGCAGGATATTGTGGACTGTGACTTTAAAACAGAGTAGATTGTGACCCTGTGGCAAAGCCTGGCACCATAGCAAGCACTTCTATTTTGGGTTAAACTCTTACACAGTCCCACTGTATACATCTGGGACTAGTTTGAAAAATGTTTTAGAGGAGGGAGTTTCTTTACTGAGCAGCTTGGTGCAGTCAGTAAGTTTGGCTTTTTTTTCTTTTTTTTTTTTAATAACAAG
>OMLF01025619.1:16949-29046 GCA_900302615.1 Holocentrus rufus
CTTAGAGCAAGTTATGACCATTACAGTTAATGAAAAAAACAAGCATTTTGACTTTTTCCACTCATTCCCCTCATTGAACCTCTAATGAGTGTACAACACATATAAAGTCAAACTGAAATTAAATTTTGACAGTGCTCATTTATTTATTTATTTATTTATTTGGACCCCTATTAGTCACTACCAAAGGTAACAACTACTCTCCCTGGGGTCCACTCACTGTTATACCATATTCTGTCAAGTAGTGAATATCAATCATATTAAAATATCTTTTTGATATTTGATACGTTTCATTTTATTTGATACATAGTGTTATTAGATGCAATATTCATCCTGAAAAGTAATTTGATTTGCTATGCTCTTTCACTGCATTCAAATTGTGTTACATAATGTTATATCAGTAGCACTGGTAGATAAACAGTCTATACACTGTCCATACAGTCTGCACATGTTTTCTGATTGGCAGTGTCTCATTGAAAAACTAAGAATAACTTGAGTTTCATGAATGTCAGTAATGACAAAATTGTCATTTGTTCTAGGAATAATTTCCTGCTTTGATTTATATCTGGCTTTTAAAGTCCCTGAATGGCACACTTGATCAACATGTCAGCTAGAGACATTAATGGCTCAAAGAAAGGATTCATTATGACATGATATGAACATTCTATTATTATATGTATGGTATATGTGACGACAACCAAAATGATTGTTTACCAGAGTGCATATGTTTTTCTTTGTAAAACTTAAGTCAATTTCAGAATTTATTGTCTTCTAAGTGGAGAAGTAATACAAAAAGCTCCATTTTAGCGTACCCACTGCTGGCATTCATTCCTGTAAAAATCCCCAATAATTTTCCCACTGACAAATACAAAATGAGTTCTCATCACCACATAACTGCATTAACTTTTCCAGTCATTCTTCAGTAGTAAGGTTATGAATATCATCTACATTAAGGCTCATTGCAATAAACCATTGTGCAGAGGGACGCTTGTGGTGCACATTGTTTGGTCTGCCCTGACGTACATGTTTACACAGCAAATGGATCTATCTATCTATCTATCTATCTATCTATCTATCTATCTATCTATCTATCTCTTACTATTATTATTATTATTATTATTATTATTATTTCATTTTATTTATTTATTGTGGATCCCAGGAGATTTTAGCTTTGTGGAAACAGTCAAGACAGATTGCCATCACTCTCTGCATTCAGTATGCAGAGTGCAGAGCTGCAGAATAAAACACATGCACCAGTCATATGCAACAAACCTATCTACCAATCATGCCGCCACTCTGTCTTTGGTTTGTCCCCAGCACTTTGTCATTTGCAATTCCAGGAAGTCACAAAAAGTGGCACATCTCACTTTCTATTCAACTCAGCTCCCCCAACACAGCAAAAAAAATGAAATTATTGAAGTTATGTAAAGAGCCCTCTGCTGAGTGAAGAAAATGCTATCTGTTTTGGTGAATTATTGTTGGGAGGAAACATAAAGACCACCATTGATTCAAAGGCTCCCACCAGGGATGGGGCAAGAAGGCAGCCAATCAGTATTTTGCATGTTGACTTCTTTCAGAGTAGAGTAACCTTTTTCATGCCTGGCGCACTTTGCCTAAAACGTCCTGGTGTTCAGTAATCATGCACAATAACAAGGTGTTAAACATGGAGCTGAGACAATAAAGTATTATACATGTTCAGAACTATGTGGTGTTTCTTTGAGAGTCTTTTTAGAAAATTTCAGACAGTTGCAAGAAGTATTAAAGATTATGAAGCTCTCTGAAGTAGTTAAGGCCCTGTTATTGCATGGATGGCTACAGGCACAGCATCAGCATATGTTCATTTATAATCAATTACTCAATTAGACTCTTATCAATTAGTTTCTAGGCCAGTGTACTTGTCTGGGCTGAATTTCTGAAAGGCACTTGGAGGGATATAATTCGGAATTTCAAAACGTCTTGTAGTCTGTTACTTCTACAGCCTTTTGCTTGGGTTTAAGTCTTAGATCTTTTTCCTATTATGACATTCTCAAAAAGTTATTCAAAAATATTGATTTGACACTTGGAGACAATATGAGAATCACATGCATCGTGGTACATCCCTTTAACAGGGCATTAAGTAACCTTTGACTTTCATCAGTCTCTATCAGTGACCAAGAAATTGCAGCATCACTAGGTTTCTGGCACAGCTTTCAGTGGCCTGTAACTGACACAAATAATGTCACATTTTCACAATAGAGACATGGAAGCTAGGTTATTGGGGCAGAGATCTGTGAAAGATGGAGAGAGGTGGAGATGGAGTGGTGGAAGGACTGTTATTCCTTTGCACTGAAATTCCAGTGTGTTTGGAGTTTGATAGTATGCAATAGCTCTGCACAGATTTGAAATTTGTATATAATCATGATGAACTTTGTTTTCAGGGTTTATGATCCCATAAATCTGCGCCATATTTGAAACCAGCCTTTTGGGATAATTCTAGCATCAGAGATACTGATCATTGTTTCTTTGAACTGCAACAACTTTACAGATTTGGCCCAGGATGGACCAGGGCTCTTGTTATCTGAAACTGTGAAAGGATAAAGTGACCCTAGCTTGTATCTATGGTAGTCCAGTAATCACACATTCATGTCATGTTATGCTTGACTGTCCACTTAAGCTTTGTGATTCCAAGGGCTTTAATTTAATTAAACATCCATATTAACCTTCAACCTGCAAGCCAAACTTCATCAAAGCCAAATTAGTTCCAGTTTATCACTAAATTGAGAGTAAAAGAGAACAAAGTATCTTTGTTTCTTTCTCTACATCCCTGCAGTTTGGGAGACTGATTGGGCGGGGGTGCATCTGGCACTGAGCAGTGCTACTTTCTATGTTATGCACCAATTATTTTTATTTATTTATTTATTTATTTCAGTGTATTAATTATGAGTATGAATGCTCATCTCTGACGGGTAGAACTTGCTGATGAAAAATAATGCTTTCACTACACTCAAATTGCACCACAACAAAAGATCTGTTTTCCTTTAATGTTTACCAACAATACTAATGAAAACTTAAGTTCTATGATTGCAGGAGGAGCTCTCTAACTGGGATCTATTGGCATTGGCATAACTATTCATTTAGTGGCCTCAACGCAATGAATAGTGCATACACACACTCAGCCATTCAGGATGTGCATACTCACCCTTTTGCTTCTCACTGTTCATATGAGTTGACTTTACCTGTATCCTGATTCCAATAAGTCTTTAGTGACTTCTGGAGCAAGAAGGTGGCTTGTTAGAGGGGTTCATCTGTGAGCACTGAACTGTGTAACTACTGACATGTGTGACTAATTCACACAGGCTGGACCCTCAAAAAGGCCTCCAGTTGTTGGCTTGAGAAGCAATGACTACACCCTACCATAACCCTGCTGTGCTATCATCTGTTGACAAGTTACCACACACAGACCTGATTGACTGTGAACAACCCGTGTTCTGTATCCCATCAGTGCTCAACATGTAATGTTGAAGAGTAGAGTAGAGTAGAGTAGAACTTTATTGATCCCCCGAAGGAGAAATTCAGGTAGACAGCAGCAGCATAAGTGAAATAACAGAGATTACAAAAAGTTACAACCAAGAAACTTACAGGGCAGAATAAATTAGAAGTAGTATGTATATGTACAATGTATATGTATATGTATAATATGTATCAGCCCTTGATACCCGGAACGGGGCGTCAGGAACTGTCTGTCTTGGAAAGTATATGTATATGTATGTAAGAACGGACTGGGTATCAACCATGAACCTGCTGAACATCTCCTCCACAAGTATTCCATTGAATAAGTCTGTTGGTGCTTCTGTGCTCAATGTAGAATGCGCCCATAAGCTGCTGTGTGCATCTCATCATAGCTGTCCACGTCACATAGCACGGCAATGCAAAACACCAGGCACCACCGATGCAGTCTCTCCTCCCTTTCCCGAGCATAGCAAGAAGGATAAAATGCCTTTAGCTGAATCCATCCTGGATCTAAAACAACTATTGATGTTTTTCAGTATAAAGGACAGGTTTCGTCCTTAACTCCTTCAGTATGTCTTACCCAAATCTCCTCTCATCAGTCGACAACTGGAATGAACGGATGGTGTGCACCAATCACTCACTGTCTTAGCAGACATCAGTGCCAGAAGCAGCCTTAAGAGAGGTCTGTCTAATAGGCTGGAGTAGCTCTTTAGAGAGTTTTTGAGAATCAAAGGCGATTTACGCTGGGAAAGGATGTAACACTGAACTTTTGCACCTAGTGCCTTGAAAGAAATGTTTGAGGAGAGGGTGACTGAGCACCAACATTTACATGAAACCTTCACGAAACACCATTTTTGAAAACCCAATTATTTTGCTTTTTAGCATGAATGGTAAATTGTGCTTGCACTGCGGACTATCTGTGCTTTGTCCACAAACATTTCTACATGCATCTCTACTATTCAGGAGCCAGACCTTGAGATATTGGGTCAGATGACCTCAACACCCCTACTGCTTTGTTCGCCTGTAACAGTGTCCTCAAAAACAGAGCTGCCAACAGTTGCTTTGTGGTCCAAGGCCACCAGAGTGACCATCAATCTCCTCTGTCTCACTCCTCTGCAGAATAAGGATGAGAATGAGGAAAGGAAAAGCATATAGAAACCCACTTCGACATGGTGCTTGACTGAGCACACCCACCTCCTGAGGAGTCCTGGGGTTTCAGTGAGAACCATACCTGACAGTGAGTTTTCTGCCTTGTGGCAAACAGATTCAACTCCCAAACAGCACCGAATTCTGGTCCACTATGCTGGAATGCAGCCTGATAGAAAACTCCCTCAAAAGATGAGGTTGGTTATTCTCCAGGGCTGGAATATGCAAAACCTTGAGTGTGAAGATTCCCTGTGGCCCATTGTCACATGGTCTCTGCTGCCTTCAAAATGGGCACAGATTGGATTCTACCCTGCCTCTTTATGAAGGCCACTGGAGTCCAGTTGTCCATTCTCACCACCATATCGTTTCCGGGTATCTGTGAGGCAAGGTATTGAAGGACTAACAGGACTGCCACCCATTCCAGTAGGTTAATGTATTGGTTGTTCCCTGAGGACCACACACTACATGCAGAATTGGTGAGGCATGCCTGCCCCCAGCCCCTGTAAGAGCATTGAGAAGCTATTGAGAAGCTATTTTACCCAGCAACATTCCTTTTGCCGGTGTTGGGTCCTCCCATTATGGTGAGGATGATCAGCAGGCACATTTCTGCTAAGGTCTAACGCACAGAGTGGGTCATCCTTTGAAAGATGAAGTGCAGAAATATTTTGTGCTACGGTACCTAACTAACGGTAACCATCTTTGAGATGTGTACGGGGGAACTGGTCTCCAAGTTGGGCCTATTCAAACAGCTTATGTAAGTATGTGGAACACACTCTGTGCGTAATGCACACATTAAGAGGATGGCAATCCAATAAAGGTCACATGTTTTCAGTCCTCTTGGAAACCAATAGATAATTGGAGTATAGTCCTTTGTCTCTGTCCTCTGACAGAACCATAGAAATAGCTTGTTTCCATAGCACTTCCTGAATCTATAGTTCCAGTCTTTCACAAGGACATGAATGACATGAATGGAGGTGAGACACAGTGAAATTAGAGTGTATAGCTCAGGAAAAATGTTCTTGTCCAGTTTAAGTGTTTTGGTAATAGGGGCTGAATAACATAGGAAGAGGACAATGCCTGGGCTGACAAAGATGAGATATAGTTGTCATGGGAATCTTATATTTACAAAACAGTTGATAACATTAATTTGCCTACAGTTAGAGTGTGGTGTCTGTTTGCTAGACTCCCCAAAAGTATCCATCAAGCCATGCAACACAAAAGCAACACTGGCAGAATACTTGAATGACTAAAAAAGCATAATTCAAAAGCCGGATTTTGAAAATATGGGATTTTTATTCTGATGTTGTCAGTTTGAGTGGCAGGCTAAATCATAACAAAACCTTGCACTGATTTCACACCCTAAGTCCTTCATTTTTATTAATGCTTTGTTTGTCATCATTTTACCTTGAATCTTTGACAATTTCTTCATTAAAACCTGTTCTGGTTCAGTCACGCACTTGCAGAGACATGGATATATTTTTGTCATGTACTGGCAGAAGTGTTCAGAACCATTGTTTGGTTCCCAGGAACTGTGCTGCAGTTAGCCTGAAGTAACCTCACGGAAATACTAGGAGAACATTACTCACATCTTACATACAAGAAAAGATGCCTTGTGACAGGGCATATGGAGTACGACTTTGATTTGGGGAATGTTTAGACTGACAGCCGGGTAAATTCTCTTGGACAAGCATTTGGCAGTGGCTATTCAAATTCAGTGAGTGATGTTTGACATCTGATAATGGATCCGATCTAGCAGGTTCATGGTTGGTACATGCCACAGGAGAATTTGACATTGTTTGGCCAAATTAGTTTTCTCAAAGGATATGTAAAAATCCTTCATTGGCGTGCACAGACAGAAATAAGGCAGGCTTTATGTAAGGCAGCTATGCAGCAGTTACAGGCAGTGCAGCCTGAACAAGATGAAAGCCAGATATCTAGCAGTTAACATCAATGACATCACAGCAGAGGGAGAATTGCATCAGTTTCTTCATACAGTCCTAATAAAATACCAAAGGAGGGCTGACTGCCCACTCTCTGTAGAAAAAGAGTATGCCCCTGAGAATCTGTTGACAGTACATTTGCAACCACAAGCCTCCATTTATCGGCCCCGAAAAGCCTTGCAAACTTTTAGCTACTGTAATGCTTTTCATGGAGATAAAATGTTTACTCAAGCAATATTCTTTTCCCATTATACAGTCATATCATGCAATGCAATGGCTATCTAGCTAATCAGGCTAGCAGATCATGCTTTTCATGTGATGGTAAAGGAAGGTTATTTTAGTCATTTTCTCATGCATGCACCAGTGCTCATTTTTAATGGGGAGCTACATCCCACTAAGACCATAAAGGTTTGATCTGAAACAGAGACTGGGAGTCTGCAGAGTAGATTATTATTTTCAGCTCACCGACAATGTTGATTGGTAGACAACATGTTCACCTAAGACAATGCTTTGCCTTATACTGGACAGGTAGGCCCGGCTAGTTAGCCACAGCAATGATGGACTTAAATGGGGTTAAGCTTCATTTGGCCTCAAAAGCACTTCCATGGTGCACTTAATGTGAGCATAATGCCATGGCAGTCTAACATGGTGAATCTTATTTGGCATTTCATAATTATTCAGAATCTACAGCATATATATAAATGCAGTTACAATTAATAGAGACAACCAAAATGGATATTACGATGTTGTTGAAAATGGAAATGCAGTAATCAAGGCTCCTGATTAAACTGGGCATTTCACAAAGTTAATTAATTGCAAATGATGTATCATGGTTACGAATGAAGACGACTTTGTTTTTGTTGTTTTTTAGGAGTTGGAAGCTAACTCATTAGTGTAGATTTACACCATTATATTTAGTTTATAACATAGTTTTGCTCCCATCATCATTCACCAGTGTTTATGACTGTTGACTTCTAATCTGTGTTGGCTCTTTTGAGTCTGTTGATAAGCAGCTTGCAAAGTGGTGCACAACTGTGCATAGCTGTGTGTAACTGACTTGAGTTGTTTCACAGATAAATCATTTGTGAATTGAAAACCATAAATTTTAATAAAGCCTTATTTTACTTTGTGACAACACTATTAATGTTTTCTGTATTATAGATGTGCTGCAGTATTAGACATAACTGAAGAACAGGGAAACTTTAGATGACCTTCTTGTTAGAGTTTCTTTTCTTTTATCCTTATTTAACCAGGAAACTTGGCTAAGAGCATATTCTTGTTTACAGCAATGGCCTGGGGGACTAGTTGCAAGAGAAGGCAGGGTTACACACATACACACTCTCACATCTGGGAACTGCCCGGTTGCAACCACAGCCTTCCACTGTTGGCCACTGAGCTTTTCCATTACAGCATTTGGGGGTGTTGAAATGTTAATTTTGGTTAACCTTACCCTTTATGCTCATTTTTAAACATTTATCTCTCATCAACAGCTCCCTGAGCAATCTGGTGCAATAATCACCTCCCCATTTCCATCTTTCACAAAGTGTTATTTTAGAATTTCTGACACAAGTCACTTAAAATGTGCTGGATAACGTTTCCCGTTCCATCACACTGGTATTCCCATCACTCTGTGGTGCACGGGTGAGTATCCTCGATCTCTTATCACAAAGAGGCCTGTGTAGATCTGTGACGTCACCGTCCCCGCTCGCTCGCCTTTGAAGTGTGACGCTGTGCACTTGGCCAATCCTCATCCAAAGCTGGCAGCTTTAACAACAACTAGGGTAATTATTTACAGGAGGAATTGTGGAACCTGCTAAAAATATCCCTTTTCCCTCCCTACAAGAGCTCCCTTGGGCTTTGAGAACAAGAGGGGAGGACAGAGTAGAGAAAGAGGGCTATGAAAAAGTTTAACTCATTCAGTTCTTTTGCGCTTAGCGTGCTGAATGTGAAGATTAACTGACACGAGGCTGCCTTAAAATCGTATAATCTGCTAAGACATGAGGCTATTTTTGACTAATTAAAATGTATGATTCTGTGATAAACTCACATTCATGCCGAGTCATACCAGATAGATTTATTGATGCCTGGAAGCAGATTCTTTTCTCACAGAAAGATCTGAGCTACATAACAGCACCTCTGAAGCGAATAGGAATTCACTGTCTTGCTTAAAGGCACTTCGGCAGCTTGGATCCATGTAAACACCGATCCTCAAGTTTGAAGAGCTGTCTCCCTACTCAAGCCACCCTGCTGCCCCATGTGCTAGAAAATGTTCTTACCAACAGTGTGTGTGTGTGTGTATGTGTGTGTGTGTGTGTAACCAGGACTGACATTTCACAATAAATACATGCATATTTATGACTTCCTACAACACTTACTTTTCTGCGGCGCATATCATCAGTGCATATAAAACAAAATGTCACCATTCCATTTCAAGTATTTGCTTTGGACTCTAGCCAACAATTTTTTTATTTTTTTTTTCAAACCATTCCAATTTCTCGATTAAAAAGGTTACTCGCTTGCCCTATTCACATTATTAATACAATGCACAATTAACATGGCCTTAAAGCAATTTTCTACCATTGACTAAATTTCTAAGCACATTATTCAATATCATGGACAGAAGTCAGATGTTAGCAGAGATTGTTAGTCACTCTGGGAATGGTCACTCACTATTCAAGCTTTAATCTCCAGGCTAATTATTCTGAAGTGGAAAGACTAAACCAAACCTGCATGCTGAATTTTAATACAAGTGTTGGGACGTTGACACATTGTATTTGATCTTAGGGCTCTATACTTTCTGATATTCAATGGCTAGACATTTACAGGCAGACTGTCAGATCGAATAAAAAAAACACCAGACTTGATATCTTATTTAGGTTCTATTTCCAGCCTGCATTTCAATGTGCAGCCATGAACAATAAATTATCATTTTGCACAGCGTGCTTCATGACAGAGAGGAGAACTGGGCTGCACTACATGAACTCTGTAGATAAAGCCCATCAAAATATTGATGTGTCCTGGTTCACCCACACACTATTTTGGGTATTTTTATTATGTCTGGTAGATGTCTTGTCTTGCCTGTCTTGGTGAGGTACACAGAGTCTGGCTGCTGTCACATCTCTTAGTCATTCAAAGATAAGTGCATAAAAAATATAATGGCACTGAAATAGTGGCTTTCATATGACTGGCTTGGTGATGAATATATGATTGCTCACAACTTGTCACGTTAGTTAGGAAGTTGCATTAGGATGGTCATATGCGAAGTGGACTCGAAGTTTGAAGAGTGTGTTTTTGACTGTATCACATGGACTATATTTAGGGGCTGATATCAGTCGTTCTATTCCAATTTGCACCACTCCTTGCATTTATTCTTTTTTTTGACTCTGCAGTTTAAATAATCCAGAAATCTCTTGTCTGAGGGAGCAGATTGGAAAATACAATATTCACCAAGGAACTTTTTGGCCTTCAGTCTATGCTGACAGTGTGGAATTGTTTAGTGACCTTAAAAGCAAGTGACTGATGGACAACAATGGCTGATGTTTTTAAATGAAATACTAAAACAGTCGATCTAATTTTAGTCATTTGAAATAGCTCGACATCATATGAGAAATTGTGTGTGTAGAATATCAGGAACAAAATTTGCATCCCCCAACCGATAGCTATTACCGGCAAATTTTTACCAAAAAATATGAAAAACTAATTAAATTGCCGAATGTCAGATTATTTCGCATTAAGAAAATTAACATTTTGATGAAGTTCTGTGAAAAGTAATTTGCTCTCAGTGTGCATGTTAATCTAAGATAAGCATCTGGTGCAACTTTTTTGGGGGGGCTCTGCACTTTTGAGCGAGAGAGGAGTTCTCTGCTGTTGCACTTGTGCGTTTATGTGCTTGAAAGCGGGGCTGAATGACGTAAGGTGAAGATGAGGTTGATTGAGAGGTTGTGCGCGTTGATTGAGGGTGGGATGATTTGGTGTTTTTCTTCAGTGTTGATTAGCCCAGCCGATTAGCCTAGTTTTTGGGGCAGGAGATTGGTTTTGGGCCATGAGGTGCCAGTGCAATCCAGATTTCAAGTAGGGTTCACGAAGCGCTCAGAGCAGGCTTGTTTGCCAGGTTTCACAAACAACACATTTTGAACGGTTCCTTGGCAAATTCATGGTGATTCATGGCTTTGTTTTCATATTATTTGTAAATAATTGCCTTCCCAATAATAATAATAATAATAAGAAGAATGTCCTTGACTTTGATATTCCTCAAGCAGGAAAAAATTAGATACTTTTTCTTTTCATGTGTACATGCAGATGTTGAATGATTGTCAGGCTGTCAGTTTGCTCCATGATGCTGTAGTTGGGATTGCGGAGGCGGTCCCATCCTCTATAGATGTCATGGGCTGACATGTGGATGTTGCCAAACTGTCTCCCAGCTTCTGTTTGGCTCTTCGCCTCCTATTGAACGATTTCCTACAATGTGCTTTAAGGTGTTGAGTATTTGCCTATAGTGATTCTGCACTTCCTGTTTGCTCTTCGGAGAAACTTCGAAGTCAAATCCGCTCTGTCCATCATGAAACTGTCACCGTTTGCCATGGACACCGAGCGCGCTGCATTTAAAGGGAAGGAAAAGGGGCGTTTTGATTGGTCATGACTGACACCGACCCCCACCAAACCTATAATATTCCTCAAACCTAGTGTATTCCTCTTAATCCCATTCCATTTCCAGGAGTGGGATTTCCACAGAGATGCCAAACATCAGACGCACGCGCCATTGATTCACACAAAACCAAGCACACCGGCAATTAATTATCACTTTATGTGAATGTGACACAGACGCACTGTTTATGCAACACCGCGCCGGGCTGACAATCATCAGCTATATACAGAATCTATCACTCCGTCTCTATACCTCACACCTCTCCATACCACAGCCGCAGGTACAGGCTAATGCAGCAGATGAAGAACCCAGAAGCACTTCCCAGCGTTAGTGTGACATCATCGAAACACATTTGCATACAGGGGGGAACTGTAGGAGTGTAATGAAAATTCAGAGCTAAGAGGAAGATTTTCTAGTTCGAGTTAAATTGACGCAACAATGCGACTTTAAATGCCTTTTTAAATTAGATACTGCTTAATGAAGAACAGACTTGAGATTGTAGATAATGGTTTTTTGACGCCCGTGTGGTAAAATTTCATCGTGCCCACACATGCTGGAGAAGAAAAGCGTCTCACTTTTGTGTGACTTTGTTGATGACTGCTGCACTGCAGTGACTGCGATGTGGTAAAGGGCAAACTGCAAGGGATTTTCTGTGTTTCTGCTAAAGTGACATGGTTTGCTGCCAAGTCTGCATATTATAGGTGTGTGTTCAACACTTCTCTGCAGTCAACACTGAAAGGTAAATGGGCAACACTTGGCCCCTTGTTCATTATATGTTACTTAGCCCATAATAAACTTTAACGCACACGACTCCCAAGCTAAGCATTACGTCTGACAGTCGCCATATGAAATAATTACCAAACATACTTGATTTATTAAA